>VZRS01014305.1:0-211713 GCA_013398055.1 Ifrita kowaldi
GGCCTGTAACATCCACATTGAGGAATGGTAATATTTTTTTTGGTTGTATTTTGTTCAATAATCAATTTGATTTTGATTGCTATTTGAAGTATTCTCAGTGAGTGATGTTTGCTTTTTGAAATAATTCCAAATTGCAGCAAAACTTTAAATATGGCATGAACAGTACTGGTTTAGTATCTCTGATTCTTTCTTTTTGGTTTTAATGTCTTTTTGTAGCCAAAGATTGTTCAGTTGTGTACTTGTCTGCTCAAATACTATGCATAGGCAAAGTCCTTTTCAAGTCCACAAGACATCGGTTTTCAAGTTGTAGTGATAGTAAATTTTTGCACTCAGTTCAGACATGCATCCCAGGGTCCTGAGGGAGCTGGCTGATCTTGCCATTGTATTTCAAAAGTCATGTTGGTTGAACAAAGTCACCAGTGACTGGAAGAAGGGAAACATCGCTTCTATATTTAAAGAGAGTAGAAAAGAAGACCCAGGGAACTACAGACTGGTGAGCCTCACCTCTTTGCCTGGGACGACTGTGGAGAAAATCCTTATAGAAACAATTGAGGCACATGCAAGACAAGGAGATGATCTGAGACATCCAGCACAGCTTCACCAAGAGCAAATCATTACTGAACAATCCAGTGGCCTTCTATGATAGAGTGACAGCAACAGTTCGCAAGGGAAGACTAACAGATGTCATCTACCTAGACTTCTATAAGGCTTTTGACAAGGTTCTTCACAGAATCCTTATGTCCAAATTGAAGAGACATGGATTTAATGGATGAACTATTCAGTGAATAAGGAGTTGGCTGGATGGATGCAGCCAGAGTTGTGGTCAGTGCTCTTATGTCCAGGTGGAGGCTGGTGACGAGTTGTGTCCCTCAGGGGTCTGTCTTGGTACCAGGGCTCTTTAATACCTTTGTCAATGACGCTGTCAGTGGGATTGAATGCACCCTCAACAAGTTTGCAGATACATGAAGCTGAGTGGTGCAGTTGGCACAACAGAAGGATGGGATGACATCCAGGGCCACCTGGACAAACTTAGGTCCATGAGAACCTCTTTAAGTTCAACAAGTTGAAGTACAATGTACTGCACATCAGTTGGGGCAGTCTCACATGTGAGTCCAGACTGGGAGAAGAACTTGGTGCTGGCCACAAAGATGCTCAGAGGACTGGAGCATCTCACCTATGAAGACAGGCTGAGAGAGCTGGGGTTGTTCAGCTTGGAGAAGAGATGGCTTTGGGGAGACCTCACTGCGACCTTCTAGTACCTGAAGGGGGCTTATAAAAAAGAGAGAGAGTGACTTTTTTTACACAGGCAGATAGCATTAGGACATTGGGGAATGTATGGTTTTAAACTGAAAAGAGAGTAGGTTTAGATTAGATGTTAGGAGGAAATTCTTACTAGGGCAGTGGAGAGGCACTGGAACAGGTTGCCCAGCGAAGTTGTGGATGTCCCATCCCTGGAATTGTTCAAGGCCAGGTTGGATGGGGTGCTGAGTGGCCTGCTTTAGTTGGTGGCACCTGATCTGGGCATTGGAACTAGATCATCTCTAAGGTCCCTTCATGCCCAAGCCATTCTATGACTTTTTAAATGAACATACAATTCTTTTGACTAGCAATGCTGTCTTTAGAGAGTTAGGTACATATTCTTTTTGAAATTTCATTGTGAGAACTCTGATTTCTTTATTCTCTCTTACAATGTTAAAATCTTAATGTATACTTGTGAAGAGATTGAGTACTCAAACCATTATTCAAAATAGTTTTTTTTAACTTTAATTATTTTCCATCTGCTTGTAGGCAGAAGCCAGACTTGCAGCAAAACGAGCAGCTCGAGCAGAAGCAAGAGATATACGTATGAGAGAGCTGGAGCGACAGCAAAAAGAGGTAGTGTAACTCATTAGGAATTATTGCAAACCTTTACAAAAATTCATAATGTATTTTATTTCTGCATTTGCATAATATTTTGTCTTTTAGTGTAATTCAGTTTTGTGCGAGTATTTTCAGCATTAAGATTGGATTATACTGAATACTCCAAAGTATTCAGAGTAAATACCTATTGTCAAGGTCTTTATTTTTAAAAAATTATTAAAATGGAGTAATAGTTACATGTACAGTTGTGTGTTGCTCCACACGTTTCTCCTAAAAAAGTTTGCGTTTCTTGAGAAAAAAAAAATCCTAGAAACTAGGTTTTCAGCAGTCTGGTTATTGCATGGTTGTTACATTTAATTCTGGTTTTGACATTGCATGTAAAACATTGAGAATTTACTATTTATCATGTTTACACTCAGATCCATGTAATGCTGATACTTGGTTGTGGTGGGGTTTTTTCCTGCAGTAATAAGTGAAATATGCAAAGCATTTTTTGCCTCAATTTTATATGGTTCTCATTGTGCTGCAGTTTCAGTTTTTGAACTGCTGGAGAAACATGCTATTATTCTAAAGATTACATGGCAATTAATGTAAATTTTTCTGAGTTTTCAATTTAGGAATCCAGTCTTGTGTGGTGACTATAATTTATATGGTAAATGGTTTGTTTGGTTTTCTTTTTACATTTCGTAGTTTTCTCAGCATTCATATGATAGAAAATGGGCTCATATCCAGAAATGGATGGTAGGCTAAATTCACCTGTTGTGCATGTTTTTGCCACTCAGAGAACTAACATAGGATTTTGGAGGAAGTTAATTTACTAATGGTGTGCTGTGTGTCATTTCAAAGTGTCTAATTATGTATAAACTATGTATAACTATATATATATATATGCAGACATAAACTGTATGTGTATGTGGTTCAACTATATATGTGCATAGTCTAACCCACCCCTGACTCACTGTTCCCTTGGGTCCTGTCACTGGTTAACATGGAAGAGATCAATCCCTGCCTCTCCACTTCCCCTTATGAGGATGTTCAATACCACAATGAGGACTCCCCTCAGTCTCCTCCAGGCTGAACAGACGGGGTGACCTCAGCCACTCCTTGTTCAGCTTCCCCTCCAGCCCCTTCACCATCTTGGTTGCCCTTCTTTGGATGTCCTCTAACAGCTTTGTATCTTTCTTACATTGTGGCACCCAAACTGCACACAGGACTCGAGGTGAGGCTGCACCAGTGCAGAGCAGAGTGGGACCATCCCCTCCCTGGCCTGGCTGCTGATGCTGTGCCTGATGCACCCGGGACATAGGTGGCCCTCCTGGCTGCCAGGGCACTGCTGGCTCATATTCAACTTTTTGTCAACCAGGACCCCCAGGTCCCTTTCTGTGGTGCTGCCCTCCAGCGTCTTGTTCCCCAGTCTGTCTGTACATCCAGGGTGGTCCCATCCCAGGTGCAGAATCTGGCACTTGCCCTTGTTAAACTTTATATGTGTTGGAGGTTAGGATTTGTTCAGATTTTTTCTTTCTCTTAGGGAATTTTTCTCCCATTTGTTGCCTAAGAGACTGGAACATGGATACTTCAGAAAGACAAAGGATGTGGCCAAGATGGGGGGAAGGGGTGCAGCTGGCTGCAGTCTCTTAGCTGGGGGGCTTTCTCTTTGGAAGTGCAAAGATACTGCGAATTTTGGCTGGGGGTGAGGGGCTAGGCTTGTCCCTCGCTCTCAGGATTGGAGGGGAAACAGTCAGGCTGCTGCTGCGGGGAGAATTTGCTGCCACCATGGAGTTCTGTCATGCACTGCTTCTCCTTACCGTGGGTAAGCCTTTGCTCGTAAGAGTGGCTGTTGAACTGGGACCCTTTCAACACCCAATCTCACTGGAAAGGACCTTCACCATCTACTTGGGTGCTCCCGGGGAAAATCCAGGACCCCAACCCCCTCTGGAGGGAGCATCTCCTGCGTGCTCGCAGCAGCTGCTTGCAGAAGCCCGTGTGGTGCTGTCCAGCCCTGCTGTTTTCTGCCGCTGCTTGGGGTTTTTTGCTTAAACTTGACACCTTGTGTCTGCCCGACACCCCGGGGCTCCTGCTAGGGCTGTGGAGTTTCTGCTACATTTTGTTTGCCACCACGGGGTGTGTGCTCACCTCTGCTGTTCCAGCTTGCTGCTCCGAGGTTCCTGCTGCAGCCCATTTCGCCATCTGGAGGGGCACTGGGACCGGCTGCCCCCCGTGAGTTTGTAAAGGAAGCCCATTTTCTATCTCTCGTGCCGGCTGTGCCGCCATTACCCGTGTGCAGAGGTGGCTGAGCTCACACCACAGCGCCCCCTGCAGCCGCGGGGAATCATCGCACCCGCCCTGCCCGGCCGGGAGCCACCAGCGCCCCTGCCGGCTGTGGCTGTAACTACAGCAAAGGGGAAAGGGCCTGACAGCCGGGAGAAGGCTGCCACTGGGTTTCTGGTTTGGTTTGTTGCTGCTGCCGTTGTTGTTGTTTGTTTGCCTTGTTATACACACACACATATATATATACTAGTAAAGAACAGTTATTCCGTTTTCCATATCTTTGCCTGAAAGCCCCGTAATTTCAAAGTTATAATAATATGGAGGGAAGGGGGTCATATTTGCCATTCCAAGGGAGGTTCCCGCCTTCCTTGGCAGACACCTGTCTTTCAGACCAAGACAATATGGTTGGTGCTTGCCCATCTCTCTGATTTGCCAAGGTCTCGCTGTGGGGCCTCCCTGCCCTCAAGCTCCTCCCATTTGGTGTCATCGGCAAACTTACTATTGCTTAGAGTTCTGCATCCAAGTCATTTATGAGGCGACCTGGGCCTAAGATGAGCCTGTGGAGCCCCACCAGTGACCTGATGCTGCTCTGATGTCATCCCATTCACTACAACCCTTTGTGCCGGACCTTTGAACCAGTTGCTCATTAATTGTATAACATGGTTATCCAGCTGTGTGCAAGCCACTTTGTGCAGAATGATCCTGTGAGAGACAGTATCGAAAGCTTTGCTGAAGTCAAAAAGGATACAATCTACGGACTTTCCTGGGTCACCTAGGTAGATTACCCTGTTGTATAACAAAATCAGGTTTGAGAAACAGGAGTTTCCTCTCATGAAGCCATACCAATGACTGAGTTGTCCTTCAGGTGTTTTTCAGTATCTCTCAGAATAGGATTTTCCATGATTTTACCAGGCACTGGAGTGAGACTGACTTGATTGCAGTGTTTCTTTAGAGGGTTCCTTTCACAAACTTCATGTGCCTCTTAAAAGGGTATATGGGAGATGTGAGGGGGTTTTCTAGCTTTTAGGAAAGTGTTCACTGTGGGAATGTTTTGAATCATCAAGATTTAAGTAATACATGCTGAGACTAGCCATCATTTCAAATAGTTAAAACTACAATGACAGTTAATCTCTGTTGAGAAATCCTAGGACTGTCATTAGAATTTTATTTGCAAAGTTGCATTGACTCTTTATTGTCTCTTTGCCTAGCTGATATTTGTGTATACATTAGTTCTCATGTTCTCAAGATCAACATAGGTTTCTGTATTTCTTAGTGGAATGTACCTTAGAAGGTTCTTTTGCTTGAAATCAAGGGTTTCCAAAATGTGGAACACAGATTGTATTTTTGAGGAATCTCACTCAAAATTAATGCCGCTCAACTGAATGCCACCTTCCTTATGCAGTCCTGAGAGGCACATCTGCTGCAGGAGATTTCTGAACAGATGTGCACTCCTTTCCTGGACTGGGAGACATAACCTCTGTATTGGATAACATGCATAGTTCAAACTTGAATTTTTAGAAATCAAGCTTGATAGATACCAGCAGCAGCTATCTGCAATATGTACAGTAGTACTTAATCCTTTGACCTGAATATGCTGAACACTTAACACTGGCTTTCTATTTTCTGATGGAATGTCAGGAAGAGATTATTACCCACCAATTAAAAGGAATCTTACATAAGTAGCAAACTATTTTCTTGCCTGCTGCAGATGTCACTTAGAGGTACTTGTCCATTTAGACCAGAGATACAAAGAATATTTAAAATTGGCAATGATCTAACTATATTGTGTTGAAAAGTTAAAGAGCATGAACATTCATTTTAAACCTCAAAACAGACAGTATAGAGAGGAAGACTAAAATGTCGTTGTGAAATGGACCTACCCTCACCCCCAGGAAATTCTCAGGCAGAGTTTTAAATAGGCCTATTGAATATTGAATAGCCATAAAATAGTTTTAAACATATTAATGTATCCAGTGAAGATGTAGACAATAACCATGTGACCATAAGCAATATGAAAGCTAGTTTTAGTCTTTAGATACCCATCTATGATCTGGAGGCAAAGCCTTTAATTCTATAAATAACTGGCTTACAATCTTTAGAATAGTTCAACATATTGAAAATTGTAGGAAATAAGGCAGGAATTAAGGAAGAATTCCTACTTTTAGAACCATGTTGTAACCTCCAAACAGGATAGTTTTAAAATTAAGGTTATTCCTAACATGTTTTCATACTGTAACAATTTCAGATGCTTATGGCATGTGAGATATGTTTTAATTTTAAATTACTTGTGGTTTTTCTCTTGCTTCTTCTCACATATTCCTTTGTGTGAACAAAAATGAATATTCTCTCATCTTTCAACAGAATAAAAGATACTAAGGTGTCTTAGCTAGTTGTCATCACTCAGATTTTCCAAGTTGGGTTTATTATTTTCACTGTCACTGTAGAGCAAAACTAGCTGTAGAACTTAAAACTGATCAATTTGCTTAAGAAGCTTTGTTCCTCCTATAGAGAAGAAAATGTGGAATATGTATGCGGAAATAGAATAATAATTTCTATTATGGCTCAAATAACTTTGTAAATTACTTAAATTCTGAATGTTGTAATTACATGGTACATTTCTTACTAATGTACTTGTAATTTTACAGAGCTCTCTATTTTTAATTTCTTAATTTAAACAATTTCATGCTCTTTTTCTGCATAAATGTGCTAACTGTAAGAAAGACTACTGAACACTAATTACTAATTATATTTACCTGCCTTATTTACATCCCCTAGTGTAATATCGTGGTATACTCATCCAAATCAGCTGGAATGAGCTCTTCTGACTTGAATGAGTTAGCTTGCCAGCATGGATTATTCAAAATGACATAGCATTAAAAGTGCTTAACAGCGTGTTGCTCACTTTGCCTTCCTGGTATTACGTCAGGTTTATTTTCCTTCCTTATGAAATAATTCTGTATTTCTTCTTTCTCAGGAAGATGCAGAGAGGGCCAGATACTCTAACCAGTCCAGTCGACATTCATATTTGGTTTGTGTTCAAACTGTATACTTTTTCATCATGGCCTTTAAAAACCAAACCAAAGGAAAAAAACGTTCGGGTTCTGGTTTCATTTTCTAATGGAAAGGATGAAACTTCAAGTCTCCTAAGTATTTGCAGTTTTAGTCATTATTTTAAGTCACGTATAATGTTTAAGTTCATCTGGTATTTTATTTCCATCAATGTTAAAAAGGTAGTTTATTTTTGTATGTTTCAATCTTCCAGCCTTTTCTTGCGCTTTGAGTATTACTGTACTTCTGTAGTATTTGTGAAAGAAAAGGTATCAGTACCTTAAGATACAATTTGAAGAAGAGTTTGGTATGATGCAAGGTTGTCTTTCTTTGAGAAGGTGGGAATATATTATTCATTAATGGCAAAAAATTTAGCTGAATGTTGTAAGGTATCCCAAAGACTGCTAACAGAAATATTTATTGTATAGGCTCTTTTATATCGTCTTTAGGCCATATACATTGCTAAGGAATGGTTTTATTGAAGATATGTGAACATTTTCCCGGTCTTGCATCTGCCTAGAAATCAGCTGCTCATTGATCTGGGTATACAGGCCAGGAAAGGGACAAATTACTAGAAGAAAAGGATTGGTTTTATTTATTTTGGAAGTTGGAATGAGCTGTTTCTTTGTGTGAATTTTTAAAAAAAGTGATTATCACTCGCTAAGAGGTCTTGGCAATTAAATGCAGTCTTTGATTAACTGAATTTTGTGTAATGTCATGCAAGTCCTAGAGTTAAGTGTTTCTGCAATTTTCCACACAGGTATTTTTACCAAATAATGCTTTATCAAGAAAACATCTAAACTATGCTATGTGCAACACTTAGAAACTGGTGAGCTGGTACAGATTTGCGCAGATCTGTTCTTGTCTTGATTGACATAGCAAATACCCTAAGATGCAGATTAAGTAATTGGCCATTGTCTAAACAAGAGGGTTTGAATTGGGCAGATAACTAAGCTCATTTTTGGGAGGTTTACTTAGAATTTCTTTGACTGCCTTGGTTATTTTCTGTCATTCAGTGAAGATTAATATAATTAAATTTAAAATTTTATTTCACATCTTGGTATGTTTTTGTAATTTCATTCTCAAGAGTTCCTCGGATGTCATTGCATCTCGCAGGAGCAGAGCAAGTACCTCCAAAAGGAGAGATCTTGTGGTGTGTAACCTGGAATGAGCATGTTTTTTATTTAAAATGTGATATGTTCACACTGTAACATTTTCTGTGTCTACTTACCAAAGTGGTAGTTTGGTGAAAGCATGCTTATAGAAGATGGTATTAATGGGACTCCTGCAGTGATTGATGTAATCAAGCACTTTGTGATAGCAAATCTGAGAGCTCAAAGAAAGTGCTAAGTGAAGTTATCTTCAAGACAGAGCACTTACAGGTGTGAAGGGAATTCATCTCTTCAGTCGCTCTCTCCCAAGGTCCCCAAAAGAGAAGTAAAATAAAGTGGAAAAAGGTTGTCCATCAGCCTAGATAGGTCCAGATACGTTGTTGAAAGTTGCAACAGAAAACATTTTTCTCTTTTATATTGTGATTTTAGAACAACAGAAAAGGCTGAAATACAGAAATTCTGCTATTTCAGTAATGGGTATTTCTGTACATTTTTGGTATTCCTAGTTTAGGCGACTTAAACATTTGTTAGTAGACTGTTAAGCTGTTAATAGTTATAAAAGGTATAGGTTAAGTATTGAGATAATCATGATTGTCTGAGTGATTTGTCTTCATTCTCTGATGGCAAGGTTGCTTATTGGATGTAATAATTAAAGACAGAAATTGTTTTAAAAAAAGAAATAGTTAAGTTGGTTAAAACTGATACACTGTCCTATGGGTCCTGTAGTAGGTAATAATTTTAGTAATGCATAGTCTCTAAATTACATCCATAATATTAAAATATATTTTAAGATATTGTTAATATTGGATGTATTGGAACTATTGAGATAATATGAATACAGTATGAAGTAATATTAACTAAATCTGGCCTATATTAACTTAAAAACAAATATAAAATCTAAAACCGGGGAATTTCTGATGTTAATTTGATGTCTGGAAGAAATTTTCAGATGTACCAATAGACAAAAATAAATTGTTTTTCTTGCAATGCTCTCATTACTCCCCATTTTGAAAATTACACTGAGCAATACTCCAGCATGCTACTAGTATATAATGTAGTATTTTCAAACTGCTTTCTTTTTTCCGTTGTGTTATAAGTAGGCTTAGGTTAATACTAAGTTATAGTTTGTATTGTGCATTGCCTAAAGTTAAAATACCTGAGCTGGAAAAAAACAAGCTTGCTGTGAAAATTTAAGTTTTCTAAGTTGAAAATAAAAAGTATAAACTTCACAAATTTTGCTGTTACTGAGTGACAAGAAACATGGGACATGGGCTAAACTATTATTACAAAGCTGTTTTTGTAAGTATTCTTAAGAGTTGCCAGATCTGGTAGACTCCCATTCTCTTTACACTCAGCAGGCCCTTCCATCACACTGTTCCTTCTTTTTCACACACTTGCTCCTCCTGAAAACACATTTATCCCTCTTTCCCCACCTTTAATACCTCCTTGATCACAAAATACTATTTCTCCTTCCTCCTGTAATGTTGTTCATGTCCTGTACCCTGTAGGCAGTGACCTTCCTGAGCCTGTAAGGTGCCTGGAAAGTCATTGCATCATGATGAGTTGCACGGCTCAGCAAGGGCGCTGATGATCCTTTAGACTGCTTTGCCTGTGTGGAGATGAGCCTTTTGTTACATAACCTTGTAAATGCTGTCTCAGTTTAATGAAATCTACCATATGAGACTTGGCTTACTTATTTAAAATTCTGTTACTAAAATCACATGAAATACTTCACATAACCTAGTACTGTCCAAAATTATCTCACTTTTCATAAATTGGAATGCTGTTGGGGAAAAAGATTCATTTTTATTAAGTGTTCCAGCCTCAGAAAGCACTTCAGATAGGATAAATGGCATTCCTTCATGTTTAAATGTTCATAATTATTGGAGTATGTTTTCTTGTAATTTTCCCGTAAGTCTTTTCAGTCATTCTTTGAAAAAATGGCGATTTGATTTTTTTTAACATTGTGATTTTCATTTTAATTTAATTTTCTTTTACTTAAGTGTGACAACGCTAAGGATAGATCTGCAAGATATTTGGTCCCTGTATGTTAATACTTTACATGTCTTTGAGTGAAGACTGATTTTGTGCTTTGTTTCTAAAGTGTAACGATATTAATTAGTGACTTCGAATTACTGATTTTAAAAAGTATGTAAATTTGTACTATCACGTTTTGAGACCTAGAATAGTTTTATAATTCTAATACTTTCTGTAGACTACATGTATAAATTTTTTCAGGGAGAAAAGACAACTGTCTTGCAGTAAGCACTTTCTAGTATTTAGTTGTTATTTCTAAATTTTGTAATGAAGTGACATACAGATTAGACTTGGAGGACATTTCTGGGGGAAAAAAGTGTGTATGCATCTATTTGTATTCTCCATTACCACATAGAAACTTTAACTTTATCTAATGGAAAGTTATTTCAGTCCAGAGAAAAAGCAGCTGGTTTGTATATTTTTACTTAAAAAACCTTTTTTTCATGTTTTTATGAAGTGATAGTAGGTTGCATCACATTCTCAGTGGTATTATGCTGCATAAGATCTGTGTGTGTCTTCTAAACAAAAGGCAAGCATCAAACTCCACTAAAAGGAACATGTAAGCAGCTTAAAAAGCTGTATTTGTTTAAACAGCAGTGTTACCTGAATTAGCTGTAGATAGGCAAGCACAAGATAGTGCTTAAATTAGTCTATATTATTACACTTTTTTAGTTTATTGGTTTAAATTTTTTTGTGAAATGTGAGCACTAGCTTTAAGCCAAGCCTAATGTTATTGTGAATAGGGTTGATTATAGTTTCACTTACCAGTTCTTTTTAACACAGAAATAGAAGCCTTGCCTATTTTTTTCTAATTATGTAGTTAGAATTTCCTGTGTTGTTTCTGTTTTAGGTGATAAAAACCTTAAATCCTTATGTTTGTCTTCTTTATATTTAAAGATTGAAGATGCTGTTGTATAGTGGTATTAATTATCAAAATTTTATTCTTAGAGTCATGCTTACAATGAATCTCATAGTTCAAAGAAGAAAGCTGTTTATTTCCATAAAGGTTTATTGGTCAGTTTTCTAGTGTAATATTCGTTATAAATATACTAAGTATGTATCATTATGGATAAATTTGTTAATTTCCTGACATTTGCATAAATGTTTTTGGGAAAAAGAAACCTCATTTTGATCAGATTCTGACCTCAATTTATGTTTGAAACTGTGTTCGTATCAGTGCAATACCATCAATGGAATCAGCTGAATAGAAATTTTGTTCTGTTGGAGGCCTGCAAAAGGCTCTTGAAACTATTTAAAAGTGGCACTTCTCTGGATTAAAGTTTATTCAGTTGGGATGGAGATATGTGCTCTACTATTCCCACTTTGTCCCCAGAGACTTAGAAACATTTTATATGTAGATGTACAGCAGATTGAATTTTCCATAGACCCAGTGACTTGCTGAGAAAGGCATGTGGATTATTGCGATCTTGCAGAAACTGTTCTAGAAAGTTTGGTGTATAACATGTGAATATAGTGTCAAAAAATGAAATATTTTGGATATAATTTTTCAGACAGTTTTTGGTACTGATGAATTAGCAATTGCATTAGGGGTTGGGGAGGTCAGAACAGCAGTGGACGTTTGTGTTGAGACTAGGCTGAAGTGATTTTGTATTTACTTATTGTATTACAGCATTTCTCCAAGTGGTTTTGAGGTACTATTTTCCTGTTCTCTTAGTTCTTAACAAATGAGTGATGTGAATATTTCTGCTTTGTGTTGCCTGTTGAGATATGAAGTGCTGTATTCTGCAGGCACTACTTTTTGTCGTGTTTTCATCTGTCTGGTTTTTCTTTTTTGTATGTGTGTACGAATTTTTTGCCTCACGTGCATGTATGTGCAATTTGTGTAGAGAGTGTCAAAAACCAACAGAAATAAGCCAAAGTATAATTGCTAGACTTTCACTATGCGCACTTGGTGTAAAGAATAGTGGTAGGGTACAGGCTCATGCTGGCTTCACGTAAACATCCAGTGCCTATTCAATTATCAGGGATTTCTGTCCTCTTCTCTCCCCAAAATACTTTGATTCATGATGGTATCTAATGGAAAAAAGATAAAGTAAATAATTGTACTAATTATTAGCAAGTCTTGTCAGTTATGTTTTTCATGTATTTCTTGCTACACTTGTCAGGCTTTTGGAGTTTTCTTATTTATTATGGAGAAAAAATTATTTATTATTTTGTTTGAGCATGGCATTAGAAATACAGATAATGCTGATACACAGAGGACATAGTTTGGGAGGTTTTGTTCTTGCTTAAGAAAGTTATATGGATTTTGGGTCAACAGTAGGGAAAACTTCACAGCATTCTGCACAAGTTCTAAGCTTGGGAACACTTGGGCAATGTTAAGATAAAACTTCTGTTTGCAAGATCTACAGACGCAACCTTTGTTTTCTCTCTTCTTTTCTTCTTCACCCCTCAGAGTGGAATTTACTATGATCAAAAAAATTATAGCAGCCTTGGATATAGTAAACCAGTTCCTTCCTACCATATTCGGGTCTGTCTCCTCTTTCTCTTTTAATTTCATTATTTATATAAAATACATATATGTGGGTTTGCTTACTTATGCCATATGATGCTATCTTATTTCTCTATGACACTTCAAGTTATTACAGTTAAAAGTAGTTACAGTTGTATTTCTTGCTTGTAAGGGTTGTGTTTTATAAAATTAATGTATAACATGCAGGTTACTCTGCTCTGCATGTGAGGTTTTGAATTCAAAATAACTTCTGTTTCATGATTCTGCATGATATGCAGAGAGCAACCAGCAGCTGTGACAGTTGTTGTTTCAAATTCCTGTCCTCTAAAAACAACAAAAAAAATCTTAAATGTTTAGCACCATTGCACTACTTCTTTTCCATCTTAATATAACTGATAAAACACTGATATGTCATGAGATGAGTAATATCCTCCAGTACCTGCATCTGCGGTCATGGCCAGGTTTAAATAACTAGCTAGAGGAAACTGACATGTTATTTGAAAACTACTTAATTTTTCACTCTCTTTCACAAATCTACTTGCAAGAATACTAGATTGCTTTAATGTTTAAATTGATTTCAAAGATAATGGGTTTTCATGGAGGCTCTTCCACTCTTTTCTGAAAGTTTCTGTCTACTATAGATAAGTTAAAATGCAGTATTTAAATCTTTAGAACTTTTGCGGAATATAGAGCAATAAATAAAAAAATAATTACGTATGCAGAAAAAGTATTTCTGACTTGTTCTGTTCTTCACATTATAGTCATCTTCTCTATACAGTGATCCAGTGGCAGCAACCAGGAGTTACAGGGTTAGTACGATGTAAAATAATATCTCACTTATCTTTGCATGTTTGAATGGCCCACAGAAATGTAAAATTACACTTTTTTTTGTAGGTGTCTCCTTTAAACACTGGTTTGATAAGAAGTATCAATTTGGTTTGTAAGCACCATTTGCATGGTTGCCTTAAATTTGTATTGTGTGGCCATGAGGCTTGACAGTGTTACATGTGCATTTTTTGGATATTTTTAGAGTTGAGTTTTCTGTGTCTCATTTTCTGGAGGCATTCAGTTTAGTTTTCTTAACATTGTTAAATTGCCTCTTTAAAGTATTTTAGTAGTTACCATTTTACTGCTCTTTTTACAGACAAGCATAGAGTTGGTGAATGCAACTATGATGCTGAAGAACACTGGGGTTAGAACACATTAATTCAAGCATACTAAGTAGCAGCTGCATGTAAAATACTAAAAAAAGTATTCAAAGCAGTTAAGCATTTGGATAGAAAAGTCATCAGGAGATTACTGAATTTGTGGTAAACACACCTTGAATACTTCTAAGTAGGATGCCATATTTAAATTTAATAAGCATACAAAAATGCAATAGCATGAAAACCTAATCTGCATCTTAACAAAATAAAAAGTAGCTAGTAGTGCCGAAAGAAAGGCTAAGATAGCTCTACAAAAAATTATCTTTAGAAAGTGACATGCATGTCTGAAATTTTATGCCTTTTGCTGCTATAGTAGTTCAAATCCATCTTACACTGCTATTTAGAGACATGTTAAACCTATGTAAAAAACCATTAAATATTACATAGTATTTTTAAGTAGTTAGTGAGATTTTTTTTTTGCACTTGGATTGCAAACAGATGATGTTTTTTGGCTTTGTGTATGTTCTCAAGAAAATGTTAGAAGATTCAGTGAGAGAACAAGACCATAAAGACTCCTATTACATATAACTCTGATATACATATAATTCTAGTTTCTGCTAGAGGTTTCTTCATAGGTAGGGGCAAAGCAGCATGAAACTGTAATTTTTTTTCTTTTTGAGTTGCGTTGCTCAGAGCTGCTTTTAGTATCCAGTGCATAAACAGATTCAGCCTTGCACCTTTAAACATTCTCTTTCAGGAGAATGTGCATGGGTGAGCATAGAATAAAACCGTACATAGAATAAACTGTACAGCATAGCTTCACATCCCAGGGTGTGTTAAAACTTCTTCAGGCTTCAGAGCAGTTAAAACCAAATTGCAATTTAAATATTTAATTTAAGTATGCAAATAGTTAAGATTTGCCTTTTTTTTTTAACTATTTGGCTGTTTTTCAAGGGAACTCTTTGAGTGACACATGGAAATAGACATGCCTAGTAGTAATAGTAAATGCTGCTGAGAATCTTTAAAAATTGTTTGTTTTTTTAAAAAGTATGCTACTAACTGCAAACGCATAGATAGGATAAGAGAGTATGTCACTGTGCATAGGAATTACAGTGTATGAGTGTGGCATGATAGTTGCTGAGACTGGATATAAATGGTACTTCATTCCTTCTTTCTCAGGCTTCGTTGTGTAGTGATGGATGACATAACTCAAATAGTTCTCACACTTAGTGTAATAGGCCCTTGGTTGTTTGTTTCATTATCTTTTCTGCAGACAAAAATCTATGAAATTTGTGAAAATGTCCTTCATAACTTTTCTTTAGCCATCCGAATACAGTTATTCTTCAAGAGCAAGCTCAGTCCGAAGTAGTCCTGTGGTGAGCATTCCTATGCACGATTTGCTGAATGCTTTGATATTAACACATCAGCAGTTATGAGTACATCCACTTGGGATGGTTTCACTGACCAACACACAATGTTGATTTTTCTATTCCGCGTAAGAAGTTTTAATTTGTCAGAGATGTGATTTTTAGCAAGATGTAAATTTTTAGCAGTAAGACAGTAAACTGTAGAAGCAATAAGGAATTTGTTTTTCTAAATATCTTTTTAATGTTTGTAATAAGCAACTAGTAACTGTAGTACATTCTTGGGGTTACTACCCTATGTCATTGTTGGGGTTACTACCCAGTATCCAAAATGAGAGAATTTAGTTTCTGGGTCTGTGTTGTATTAAGTGTCATTCCAAAGTTGGCTTTTTGTGCTGCAAAGTGATTTTAAATAGTTTTATTTTGCTTCTGCTGCAGAACAGTTGTCTAAGTTTCATTGATACAGCTGCTCATTTGTCATGCTACACAAAACAAAAAAGTGATCAATGTTCTAGTATGGGCTAAATTGAAATGTTCAGTCCTTTTTTAAATTTCCTACATTTTAACAGTGTTATAGGTACTGAACAAATAAAACCATGTTTGTCAGAAACTAATGATTTTAGGTACAAGAGATATCGGAGTGAATTTTTGAGGGCATACGAGAAAGGTAATTTTGCTATGCTTTATGAAGTTCTAAAACCTAACAGGTATTGACATACGTTTGTAATCTCCTGCACTGTGAAAACACTACTTGTCTCCTTACAGATTAATTTCTTAAAAGTATATACTTCTAGATATATAGGAATATATATATCAGATCTCACTATGTATATGTTATACCAATAATGCCAAGATAACGTCCACTCACACTAGTGAACACTTAATAGAGTTCAAAGTATTTGTTAAATGAAATAATTCTGAAAAGCAGATGAAGTAAAAGTCTTACGAATAATTTAACATTCATTTCATACTGTTTCTGTGGCTTGTATTTTCGTTTTACTCTGGATAAAGCATTTGAAGTCAGCTTAGTACTCCCTGGAAATCAGAAGAGAAAGTAGGAGAGATGGAAAGGTAGAAAACACTTGCGAGATACTGTATGATGCTTCTCCATCTTAAAATGTATTGGCTTTGATTAACCCATTGGGAAAGATACTAGGATTACGGAAAGTATAGAAGGAGGAACAGCAAGGTTTATCAGGTATATGGACTTCTCAATGGCACAGAGAAGTGGATTTTGAATGAGAGACCAGTGTTGTCACAGATTGTAGCCCGAGATGTTTGTTCTTTTGCTGTAATCATAATAAATAAGAATTCTTGTCAGTATCTTTATACTGTGTGAAAGGCTAGTGAAATAGGAAAGTTTAGCCAAATTTCCAACTATCAAAATTTATCCGCCTAGTTACATTTAAAGAAAATTTGGATACTATTTTAAATATAGATGTGGTTTTATAGCTGGAAAATTTGTTGTCAGAGAAATAGAACATAACATAGCAGTGACAACAAATACAAATCCTGTAGTCCTAAAATAGCATAATCTGAGCCAGGTGTTCATCAGTAAACTCTTTTTTATATAAGTGTGGTATATGTAACTTCTGCACATATCACTATCTTTTAATCAGAATGACGCTACACATACATCAAGTATAAAGAAATTTTTTTTTTAAATGGTGAGAATTGGATAAGGACAATATATTTTCAAACTGTTCATATAAGGATTTTTTCTCCTATAATCACTTTTAAAACTAAATACAATGTTCATGATAACTTTCTGCCTTTTGAAGTAGAATATTGTCAACAAGCTTATGGTAAACCCGCTCTTCTCATTAAATAGTGTGTTTTACATGCATAATGTTTCTCAGTTGAATATTACACTTGAATTCCCATGGCAGATGTAATTGCTGTAATGAGCTTAGATGTATTTTGCCTTTTTTAACAAGCAATGTGCAGCACTAGCATTTTTTCCCCCACCTTTTTAGGTGCCTGTCTGAATACATCTTTGGGGAGTAACCTTACCTTCTAGTGTAAGACATCTTAAACTTACGAATGAGAAGAAGCTGAGATTATAACTTGTGCTGTTTTGTGTTGATTTGAAAAAAGACAACATTTGTA
The DNA here is from genome assembly GCA_013398055.1 of Ifrita kowaldi. Taxonomy (NCBI): domain Eukaryota; kingdom Metazoa; phylum Chordata; class Aves; order Passeriformes; family Cinclosomatidae; genus Ifrita; species Ifrita kowaldi. The sequence goes on from VZRS01014305.1 coordinate 17,417, forward strand.
GAGAAACATAAAAATTTTTATGTATCAACTCATATAATCTGTCTTTCATGATCTGCAAACTTTTCTTAAAGGTAATTTTTGTAGTTTGTGTTTGACCCTAAATTAGTACAAAACCCTTTGGTATCTGGTTGTATGTTTTTTATATTACTCTAATTGAGGAAAATGAATCAATATTAAATGTTCATTGTTTTTAGTGCAATAACGGAGATTTAAGGTAGGATTTTTTGGTTTTTAATAAACTTTTGTTTATTCAGTGGTGTCATCTTCAGTTCTCTTTTACCTTCTCCTTATCTTTTGAAGTCCTCTGATTTTTCTGATCAAAGTGAAACTGCTGCTGACTACTTTAGTCGTTCCAGCCGCAGGGGAAGCATTGTTTCTGATGCAGATGATGGCCAAGTTTTGACAAGTGTGAGTGTAATGCTTTTATTTACACTGTCGTGAATACAGCAGATTAACTAACTATGGATTTTCTTTTCATACTCTGAAAGAGTAAATATTGTAAAAGCTTTCTAAATTACTTAATTGCAAATAGGTTTGTTGTGGGATTGGGGCTGGTTTTTGTATAAAAATTTACTGAGTGAATTTTTAAAAAGCGTGCTGCTTTATTTTAAAGGAGATTTTGCCTGTTGCTAGAAGCATGTGACAAGTGTAACTCTTCACATTTTTGTGTGTGTGTGATAAGCTTAACAATCTCTTAAAGACCCAAACATTTAACATTTTTTTTCTTACAGAAATTTACAGTGCTAGGGGGGTTTTGTGTACTTTTGGAATACTATTACTTCTTTAAGCGACAAAAATACTTAGAACTGTGCCCACATTAGTGCATTTTAGTGTTCATTCATCCCATATGAGATTTTGTCGGGATCCATTACTGAAGCACTCCTTGTTGGCTATGCACTTGTACTGAATCTCATGTCATTCAACAGATCATGTTACAGGAAAATTACTGTGATGGTTTTCCTGTGCACCTCCCTTTAGGCTGAACATTGTTTATACCAAACCTAGCCACCTTCTCTTGCTGCTGTAAGTTCCAAAAATTCTTGTTACTTGCAGTCAAAAGTTTGTGTTTAATAGCATGGAGAAGAAAGGGAAATTTCTGTTCTTAGGTATATCTTTTGAAATAGCAGTCAGGGTTAGCACATGCAGTAGGTAGGCAGAGAGGCTGAGAGCGCCTGTGTTTATTTAGTTGAGCAAAAGGAATGCTCTGTGGTGATCAGCAGCGTGTAAGTGCTTGCTTAGGTGAGAGCCAAAGTCTTTGTACGCTTGCCAAGCAGTGCAACAAGGGCCAGCAACTTCACGCTGCAGTTTAGGAGTTCAGATGACACATTCCAAGAAGCTCCACAAGGAGGTTATTGTTGCAGTCTGTGAGGTTACTGCAAGGCTGGAGAGCCTCTGTGTTCGGGAGCTGGTGAGACTTAGCTAGATCAAGCCATAGCTGTCTTGGACTGTTGGCTGTGGTTCTGCTTTAAATGGGAGACTGAGAGCTAGAGTACTCCTACAACCACTTTCTGTGACTTTGCATTTAGATGATACTTTAATACAGTTACAGTGCTATATAACTTGTAATAATTCATGTTATTTATGATCTGTACATTCTCAAATCATGAGAGATTAATAATTTATCCAGCTTAAACTTTAGCATTTTTTTCCCCATAATAAAGCTGACTTTCTGAAATTAATGCTCTGCTAAAAGAAATGTGGAGGCTGAGACTGGTAGTTATGCTACCTTCTGAGTTGCTTGTGTTATCATCGTCATTATGTGTTAGTAGATTTCAAATTTATATTTTTATTTAGGTTAGTCTAAATGTATCCTTCAGATCAGTTGGATTCTTCACATCGTTTTATAGTCATACTGTTGACAAATCAGTACATCATCAGAGGTGGTGAATTTGTCATGAAGAAGCAGTGTTGCTTTTATAGAAACCACAGCTGGAGGAAAAAGAAAGATCTTATAAAGTAGTGTTTGTTTCTTCTGTGATTGCAACAGGCTTCCAAAACTCTTTTCCCTGGCATGGAGAAAAACAGGTGTTTTTTGAGAAACAAGATACGTGAGATACCCTACTAAATGCGTGTCTAATCCCACCTATTTTGATTCATAGAAATGTAGAAAATGTGGACATCTACAATATAATTTTGCAGCAGCAGGATTTCCTAAGTAAGAAGGGAGTGTGGTAGTTCTTTTGCTTAATCTTCAGTACATAAAATAATAATTGAAATTATTTTATAGGTTGCTTTTACTTAGTACACTTTAGTTATAGACTTTTACCTGAACCGATTTTATTGTGTTGTAATTGCAGGTTTCACTAAAGAGATCGAAAGTTCAAATGTGTTTTATATTGACTAGGACATTCACACTGCTGTCACTGACTGCCTTAAGTGTACTTGCATGAAGCTTTGCATCTGTTATGTCACCAAGTGTTGTGATTACTCTGTTGAAATTTAAAATAGTAAAACATGTTTTGTTGTTCTGTACTGGTAATGACTTTTAAAAAACTTGAAAGAAAGGTTTCTGGCTTTTTCCTTACACACAGTCATTTATTTTGCAGTTGAGGTAAAAACTACTTTTTTAGGCTGATACTGTTTTTCCTGTCTTGATCTTTGCTAACATCTGGAATTTTTTTAGTGGTTTCATTTTTAAATATTTTTGAACAAAAGATGCTGATTCAGTAGTCCCTTATTACAAAAGGTAATCATGTTCCCTGTTCTCTTTCAGCTGGAAGAAAAGAGTGAAAAATCACATTCAGAAATATTTTCAAGGGTAAGAGTTTTTAATTTACGAATTACTTAAAGTCAGTGTTCATCCACAAATTCGCAAGTGTTGAAATAGTTCAAAAAGTATAAATGCTGTGTATTTTTCATTAGGGTTAGCTTGCAAAGATATTTTTAGATACACTTTTTTATCGCCCAAAATTAATGCTTTGTGCCTTTTATTTCTTGAGGAAAAAAAATTATCCTTTGGTTTACTTTTGGCCAGTAATAATTTTCTATACAACTTATTTTTCATGTGAGGAAGACTTAACAGGAAAGGCTAAAATTTAAGAGGCTAAGGCTATGAAAATCCATGAGTATATTCTCATTGTGGGCTTTCTTCTGAATCCTAGATAGCAGAAATCACAATTTTTAATAGTATTGTAAATGTCTATAGTATTTCAGCACTAGTAGCCGTCTTATGAATGTCGCCTGGACAGATGACTCAAAATTCTAATGTTCTGATACACTAAGTCATCAACAAGAAACCAACATTTTACCAAGAAGGAACACAAGTGCTAGAAATTAGGCAATGGAAAACACTGTCTGTAAGCTAATATTAAGAAAAACAAGAGAGAAAACTCTTCTGTGACTGTGAAGAAATTTACAAAGAGTATTGTCAAGTATACCAGAAATAACCATATGATTACTGATGCAATGTTTTTCCCTTTTTTAAGCCATCATCTCGCAATTCAGTAAGTGCAACTCCTCTGAGTGGCAACTCATCTAGGAGAGGAAGTGGAGATGCAAGTAGTCTGGTGGATCCTGATGCCTCCCTCAGTGAATTACGGGTAAATTGCATTTTCAGAGAATTTGGAGCTAGTTTAAATGGGAAGATTGTTTTTAAATACAGAACTTCTCTAATAATAAGAAAATGTTATGAGGATGTAATTTGCAATCATGGAGGATTTCTTTACTTTCTTGGTAATTTGTCTTGGTATTTTTTGTGCTCATAATTATTGTTTTAAGAGTTTAGCTTATTAAGATAAGATGTTGTTTTTTTCAAATTTCAAACAATTCTGTCCTATTTGAGATGGCTTAGAGTCAGGGTTATAAACAAAACCTTAATTTCCATCAAGTTGTTGTGAATTAATTATAATTTCTAGGAATTGTTGCAGGCTTTGTCATTTGACGGAAGTGCATGTAAACCTTTTAATGATTTTTTGACTTTAAATTATTTCCCCATACTTCTTATGCAATGGTTCATTCTTATGTCCTGCAGGATATCTATGATCTTAAGGACCAGATACATGATGTAGAAGGGAGATACATGCAGGGACTTAAAGAATTAAAGGTATCAGGGCTCCTCCCAAGCATGCATTCTGAATGGGTGTTTTTGGGTAATGGAGTTATCATTGGTTTCACTAACATATAGTGGCTTCACTAACAAATTTTTAAATTTCTTTAAAGTATGTCTCTAACTTTTAATGCATGAAGAGCATCAGCCTAAAATGTATGTGAGATTGCATATGTTCATTATTTCATTAATGTTAGAAGAGTATTAAACTTCGGTATTTTTATGTATATAGGTGTTATCTGATAAGATAATGAGATGTTCAGTTTATATTTTTAGAGGTTTGTTAGCAAATAAACAGATATACAAAATAATTACTAGGTATCAAATGGGGAACAAAGAAATGGGAGATAATTATGGCAAAGAACTTAAGAATTAGTCTTCCAGGTTTCAGCAAATACTTCATATTATAAAGCAAAACCGAAATAATAATTTTAAAAAGGTGTGCTGCAATTAATTTGGGCAGGCATATTGCTTGCAGGAGAAAATTAATTTTGTTTTAATTCTTTGCCATTAAAAAAGTATTTTTATTTATGCATATGGTTTATATTCCCATTATTTTCTCTAAACCACAGGTTGTTTTTTTCAGCATTGGGTTAATGAGTGCTAAGGAAGCTTTCCTGTCTGACAATCTAGCATCCACTGTGATAGTCACATTCCCACCACCCCAGACTTTCACTGCTGGGAGTGAAACCCCCAGTGAGTCACCCAGTAAGTGAATGGGTGCTGCGCTAGACTGGCTACACACACCATTCTCACACTGTCAGTCAAGGTCTCCTTACAGGCTCAGCCACAGGTTTCCCATAACAGAGCCTCAGACGTCTGGTTTCTCTTTAATCATGGCACAGTCACACATAACCAACTCGAGATCAAGCTGGGTGCTGCTGAGGAGGGACCTGAACCAAGCAATCCCTGGGCTTTTGTATTCGCAGTCCATGCACACAGTAGTCTGGGGTCTTCCTGCTCTGAGCCGTTGGCTCCCGCTGTATCTCTGAGTGGTCAGTCACCTGGCAGGTGCCACAGGTTCCCATGCCCTTTGTTGTGCAAAGGGTCAGTGCCAGATCACTGTTCTTGCTGGGGACTCCAGCCATTTCCCCACACCCAGGGTGCAATCTGCAGTTTGCACTGCAGCAGCACACTGAACTACCTGGACTGGGTGTAGTCTTCCACATGAGATTTGTCTGTATTTTGACTTGTTTAAATTTGTATGTATGTTTCTTTTATACATTTCCACACAATTAACAGCGCAGTAAATTTAAAATAATCATACTTTGCACTGTTTTGTGTTGAAGGGAAATGGAATTCAACAAATTATGGGGCTTACAAATCTTTTTCGGGTATTTGTTCTGTTCTCTTTCCTGTTGTCTAGTTGTGAATGGTTTCATGTAAAAGTAAAGAGAACTTTTCATATTTGTCTTACATCCATGTAGAGACTGAATTGAATGAATGCTTCTTGTATTAGAGCATGTAACAGTGATGTATTTATCAGCTTCCTTGAATTTCTTCAATTTAATAATTTATTAGATGATATAGTAAGGGGAAAATATGTAACATGAGCTGTTTAGTGTAGCAGAAATTATTACCTCTTTAAAGGATAACTTTACCTTTAAAGGTAACTTTCAACCTAATAGCAAAATGCTCAGATGAGGTATGTTTTGGTTTAGTTATATTGTCATATGAGTATTAAATGACTTCAAAGAGTAGTAGATTACAAGATTATTAGACATAGATATATGAGACACAGATTGAGTGTAATGTGAGACTGCTTCATATCTTCAGAATGGATCTAACTCTCACACCTTTATGTGTTTGTCAGCATTTCGTGACTACTGTTCTGACTCATGGCTAATGGATTATTATTTATTGTAATCCATTACAGTTACCAAAGAGTGCAGTGTGCAATAGTAAGATCTTCATCTATGCTTGGCTTTCAGAATTGAACTGCATTTTATGTTATTGGTAATACTGAGTAATATGTTCCTAAGTTAATTCTCATTCCATAGAGATTCTTTTGGGAACCTTTTTTTTAATTAGGAAGGTACTGTCTTTTTCTCAACTTGTATTTGATCAGTTTTGTCTTGTGTATGTTATAGGAGAGTTACTAGGATACCTGCATTTACACTATATTTAAATGTTGGGGTTTTTGGTTGGTTGGTTGCGTTTTTTCCAGTGGTTGACTAATGGGGATTTGTAATCACACTACCTTCTGAGCTCTCTAGTTGTCCTTACGCTGATAAAAGTGTGGGTTTTACCTGGCTACAAATATGCTGGGTCAGCAGAATAAACTCTAATGTGGCTAGTTCTGGTTTAGTTAGGTCTTCAAATCTTTTCCCATCTCAATTTGATTCAGTTTTGTTGCTTCTTTGTATATTTCTTTGCATCAACTGGAAAGGAATCCTGTTTCTTTCCTCAATTTTTTTTATGCTGTTAACAGTGCACTCTCTTGATGTCTATTGGCTTGAATCATCTCGTTCTAGCCAAGCAAGCTAATTTTTATAGCACTTTACTGAAAAGTTGTGGGTGGTATTTCTTCGTAGCTTTAGGTTATATGCAGAGCCTTATCTATTTTCATTCCATCCCATTCCCACTGCTTCATCCTTAAAAATCCTACAGCCTCCTTCAAGTGTTTCAGAAATTGTTTCAAGTCAAACTGGAACACTTCGTGAAACTACATGGAATTCTTCAACCATGGGGAACATGTGTAATACTTGAAAAGAAGACAGTTGCAAAGAACTATTTGCAATGTTTCAGTTTTTTTAACCCGTTAGAGACCTAGACATAACTTAGCTTCTCTCTCAGAAGCAGTTTTCACTCTTTAGTATCCAAATCAATTTATTCCTCTTCTGTAACTGCAGATTCACCCTCCTCTCTCCCTGCCATTACTTTTTTGATTAATGACATTCTAATGCAATGTTTTAAGCCCCAACCTAGTCTTGTCTTTAAGGCTGGAGTCCTGGAACACGTGACATACAGTAAGAGGCTGAGACAGTGGGTATTGATAAGTCTTGGAGGAGTAGTTGGCAATATTGTTGCTGTTTTCAGTGTGTCTGATAGGAGACTGTGGAGAATAGAGGGCAGACTTCTTTGCAAGGGAAATATGCAACAGACAAAAGTTGCGTTGTAAGAGTAGAAATTCCAATTAGAACTCAAGAAAAAAGAGTTTTCACAAGGAAAGCAAACACTGGTGCAGGTCATCCAGCAAGGTTGACCATCTGCAGTCTAGATTTCTGGAGATACTTAAAATGGAGATGAGCTGCGAGCAGCCTTATCTTTGTTGACCCTCTGTAGTTAGGAGATTGGACCAGATGGCATTCTGAGATCTCTGCCAACCTAAATTGCTACATGACCCTAGTCACCACATTCACAGAAATAATCAAATTGGACTTTTGTTCTTAGTTGCTTTTTTTTTGTTAAATTTCATATCTCCCTGTGAAATTACTATAGCGTTCATTATAATCCTAATGTTTTCCTTTTTTTACTCTAAACTGGATTATTCTTTGAAAGTCTTTAGGTTTGCTGTCTCTAGCATTTTGTTTTGCCAATCTTTACAAGATATGGCATATTTACAGCATCACAAAAAAAATGTTTTCTCTGGTTTTAGTCTTCAGAATTACTTGCATGCATTTATGTTTATATTTTTTCATTTTTTCTTTTTTTTCTTATCCTGAGTCATCTTTGCTGTTTGCTACTACTTCCCGGATGATGATGGTACTTTTCTTATATCCTCGCAACTTACACTGTTTTGTCTCTTCTGATCTGTAGTTATTTTTTCTGGGGTTTCAAAAAACTGTGTTTCCCCAGCAGAAAATTCCAGAATTCAGTGAATGGAATAGAAATGTATAAATACATGTGATTATGATAAAATTATAAAAGGTAAAATACATACTCTAGGGACAGCTTTCCCAAACTGGAGATTTACAACATGAAATAGGGTTTGGAGATAGGGATTTTTTTTTTACTTTCTTATAGCAGAATATTGAAATGTGACTTGGTATTTCTAAAGAGAAGACATGACTGTAATTCCAAAGCAAAAATGATGGCATAATTTTACTGTTTAACAGATAGCAGTCTTCAGTATTTTCTTAGAAAACTTAGATTGTTCGCACCTTCTCTCTTAATATCTTAGTCTTAGTGTTCTGTTCTCCGGAAAACCCAAGCTTCATGCCGTTTCTGTGCTAGTGCTTCTACTGTCATAATGCAAATAATTAAAAATGGAGATAATGCTACTTATGCCTTCAAGGAACAGATTACATGAAGTACAAGGAGATTTGTAGTAGGGCATAGCTCTACTTTGTCTAGGGATTGGCTTAATAGTTGTGTTCCAATTCTATAATTAGGACTCTGAAAATTAATTTTTATTATTTTTAAATCACAGAATGTTAAGGGGTTGGAATAGACCTTAAAGATCATGTAGTTCCAACCCCCATGTAATGCAAATTGAAATAACGGCATGCTTAAAAGTGCCTGGAGTGATAGTTGTTCTAAGTATTTAAGTGGTTGACATTTGTTACAGCTCTGAGAAAAAACCCATAGATAACTAAAAATAGGGTAAAATGGTAAATGGGGGACATTTGTGTAAGAGGCTATATATAGCAAGGCATATATACACCTTTAAGTGGAGTATGTGAATCTTTACATGCTTTTAAAAAAGAATCTTAGTAAAAAAAACAAAGATAAAATATCTGTTAAAATAGCGAATCCTTATTACTGGAATAATGTGGCTATCTTAAAATTTTGAATCTAAGGTCATAGGACACTACTTAAATAATGAGCATTAAGTTAAAGTTACTCTTGGAATTATTTTCGTGATCTCTTTTACTGATTTAATTGTCCAAGTCCTCTCTGTTAGATGTGTTGCCTCCTTCTGAACTGTTTTCTCATGCATGCCTTGAGAATGTGTGATATTACTACTAGATACGTTGTATTCACTAGAAATATGACATGACTACTGTATCCCCATGAGTTGCTGTGAATGTGGCAGAGTAGAAAACGCGAGTGGAATATTATCTTGTATTTTTCATGCTTTTGTAATGATAACTTTTCATTGCTGTGTATGACCTAAGTTGAATAATGGATCTGAACTGTGACTTGGTATCTCTAAAGAATGTATTTCAGAAACAAAAATGGTTGCATAATTTAACTGTCTAACATCTCATACTTTAACATTATGGTGGTATTTTAACATTATAACAATGCATCAAAAAGTTGGACTAATGTAAACTTTTCTGCTATCTGTAGGATTCACTAGCTGAAGTTGAAGAGAAGTACAAGAAAGCTATGGTTTCCAATGCTCAACTAGACAATGAGAAAAACAACTTGGTTTACCAAGTGGATACTTTAAAGGATGTTATTGAGGAGAAAGAAGAACAGATAGCCGAGTTCTATAGGGAGAATGAAGAGAAATCAAAGGTATTTTTTTCTAATTATAAACTATCAGACATCTGGACTACTTAGTAAGAACAGCTGTAAGCATTCAGAGTAGCTTTACTTGTTAGTATTGGGCTTAAGTCTTTATGGCATCTTTTCTCTCTACAGTTTATTAAATAAAATCTTCTGTGTAGTAAGTATTCTGGACAGCTTATCTAGACCACTTCAGTGATACAGTGATTTTTTTTAGCTGCTTGGTAGGTATAATTTCTCAAATCCTTGCAGTAATCTGTTACATAACTCAAAATAAATATAAATAATGGATTTATTTAATACAGGAATTGGAAAGACAGAAGCACACCTGCAGTGTTCTGCAGCATAAGCTGAATGAACTTAAAGAGGGCCTTCGACAGAGGGATGAATTGATAGAGGTATGTTCATATGAGTGTATGATAGAACCTGTGCAAATAAATATGGTGTAAGATTTGAATGAGAATCATACAGAAAACAGGATTAAACATTATCTTGCATTTTTAAGAAAGAATTTATCTTGTTTTAATGGGTAGAATTTAAGCTACTGATCCTCCTAAATTTATGAAATTGCCTCTGCAAGGTTTTCAAATGTATTACACCTTGCAAAACCTTTAATTCTTGTGAGAATTGTGGTTTCTCTCATGAATGTTCCTTATATCTTTTCTTTGCTATGAGGGCAGAACTAATATTTGTGTGGCCCAAAATGATTTCCGTGGATAATACCAAATGTTATTCTTTGCTTTTCCCAGAAGTTTCCATTTCAGTTATTTCAGATTTTTATATCAACCATTGAAGTTTGCCGTAGTGAATATTTGTTTGCCTACCATTCAAGCATAATACACAGCAACAGTGGTCAGCATGTTACTGGGTTGAAACCATGTTGCTGGGTGTGCAGGTTGTTCTTTTCCCCTCTCACCCTGTTGTTTTTCCCCTTTTCCCTTTTATTCTGGAAACAAACCTACCCACCCTGAAATCCCAGAGCTATTATCAGTCTTAATTTTAAAATGGTCCACAAATATATATATATATGTAAAAATATATCTTGTGAGCAGTATGTGGGTGTCCATTTCCCAATGATTTTAGTTGGAAGCTGTAGTTCAGTTATTACATAATTTTCCCACTGTCTCTTCATTTCAGTAAAAATTGATTATCGTTAAGTGTATAGGCCGAAGTTTCCACTGTCATTTTCAAAAACTGTGTAATAGTTCATTGATCCTTTTTTTCTTCACTATACTCTTGTGCTCTCTAGGTGGTAGTACTGTAACTCCAAAAGGTTCCTGAAAAGTCCCAGTTCTGTTTTGGAAGTATTATGCTTCATGAACTGGAGTTGATATGATTTACTAGCAGAAGAAAAGGATTAAGATTACCCTAAGTATCGGCATTTTGAGTCAGATAAATGCTGACAAACAAAAATCCCTAAAAAATTCTGTTGTAGCTCTGTTGCTTGCCCTAAGTTATCTTTGACTTTGCTGAGAATTAAAGAACAACTTTGCATGTTCTTGTTTGGGGTTTTGGTGGGGTTTAAGTATATGAACCAAGAACATACAGCAGATTTGTCTGGAGTGTTTGCTTTGGTAGAATGTAGCATGTGTCAAATATTCACAAATACATCCAGTTCCTTTGAGGGTTTGACCTGTATTTACCACATATTTGTGTCGTTTCCCCATCTATTAACACTAACAGAAAATCTAGCTGAAGCCATGTAGCTTTTTGCAGAAAGACATTGTCTTCATTCCCAGATGTAAAATCAAGTTTACTCATTAAGAGGGGAAAAAAATTGTCTCTAGCCCTTAAAATTCTTATGTCGTCTTCATAGCTAAGACTTTAATTATGTTTGCAGGGCAAGCAGCAAAATGCAGGGATAGTCAGCAAAAAAAGTGGGACTACACTTGATATGTATTCATATAGTATCATAGACTCATATCATAGACATGCTCAGCAGTTGTCTTTTGCTTCCTGGATGTTTGATTCGAACTCTCTTCTTTATGCTTTCAAGATTATTTTATTTTGTAAAACATTACTAAAACCAATTGTTAACATTAGTATTCACTTCCAAAGGGGACTTGAAGATATCTGGAAATTACAGCAGGGTAATTGTTTCTATCCACAGACTGCTGTGGGAACAGTCACTGAGAGAGCTGGGGTGGTTTAGCCTGGAGAAGAGGAGACTCAGAGGGAACCTTACCACTCTCTACAACTTCCTGAAAGGTGGTTGTAGTCAGGTGGGGGTTCATTTCTTTCTCCAGGCGGCAACTGACAGAACGAGAGGACACAGTCTTAAGCTGCGCCAGGGGAAATGTAGGTTGGATATTAGGAAAAAGTTTTTCACGGAAAGAGTGGTGAAGTACTGGTATTGTCTGCCTGGGGAGGTGGTGGAATCACCATCCCTGGATGTGTTTAAAAAAAGATTGGACATGGCACTCGGTGCCATGGTTTAGTTGAGATTAGGGCATCGGTTGGACTCGATGATCTTGAAGGTCTCTTCCAACCTGGTGATTCTGTGATTCTGTAAAGAAAAATAACTCTAACTGCATTAAGTTTTCCCAACAACATTCATTGAATAGAATTGAATACCATTCTCTTGCATTAATTCATGAGAAATATATTATGTTAAACTGCACACTGTTTTTGTAACTTCATGCTCATGAACTCTTTGGTTGACTTTTATTACTTAGTTTCCTTTATCTATTTTAATGTTTGGGATTTTTTTCCATTTCCTTACCTCTCTTTCCTCTTTTATTCTTCCCTCATCCTATTTACCACAGGAGAATCAACGTATGCAGGAGAATATAGACTCCATAACCAAAGAAGTGTTTGATCTCCAGGAGACAATTAATTGGAAAGATAAAAAAATAGGGGTATGAATCAAATGTGGGAGGAAAGGTATTTTTTTAATTTAGAAGTAGATGGATGCCCTCTACACCCCAAGGAATGCTGTGTACTCCAAAGAAATTAAGGCCACTCCCAACTTTAATGTATAAATGTTTTGCAGTCTTTCTGTTCTTCAGAAATTGAGCCACACTTTATCTTTACTTGCATAATGATAAGTCATACTAATTAAATCTGTAATGAACTGTTACACATACAATTTTTACAATTTTTTTACAAAATTTTTAATGGCATGCCTAGTGGTAAAAAATACAATCTTGAATTGACTTCTGCAACCAACTTGCTCATTCCTCTATTACACTTCTGATCCTTGCAGGATTGGTTAGCTTAGATGTGATATTGACCCAAGCTAGTTTTGTGATATGACACATGAAGTACTTTGGGAATTGAGAGTTGTAATGGAAACAATGATTGTAGGATTGAGGAGCATCTGTAGGGTTTCTATATCGGAAGAAAGGTGGTACAGGAAGAACTGTGCTGATACCATGCAGCTAATGTAGGTCAGGCAGGGTGTGTCAGCTTTGCTTCTGGGCAGTGCAGAAGTCGCAGAGCTGAGTCAGCCTGACCCTCAATGATCACTACATGGCTCTGAACTTGTGACTGTTCTGGGACACAAGTAGGTTGCCTGGTGGTGATAGGGAGTTAATTGGAAAGTCTTTAAAAAGGAATTGTCTGTCTCTTAACAGCTCAAGGGGTCATTTCTCTCTACCTGAATTTTACACCATATTTCAATGTATGCACATTTCTTTGAAAATTGTTTTATTTGCTGGAGTTCAAGTCACTTTAAAAAGTTGCCTTTTAACTGATGGTGCCCAGTTCAAAAGCTATGCTGTCTTACATTTTTTTCATATTTCAGTCTTTCTCTTCCATCATAAAAAAATTTCAACATTCTAAACATGTTCAGAATGTTTTCTGAACATTCTTCTGAAAGCTTTTTATCTTTAATTTACCCTATTCCTTCCATACTTATTTCTCACATTTGTATACTGGACTGTCTCAATTTGTGCTACATTTTTGTGCTCTTTCAAATATATTGCCAGAGTTAGTACAAGCATATCCCATATTCAAATATAGCCAGAATGCCAAGAAAGACAGATATATTTTCCTTTAGCCAAAATTGCCCTGCCAGTTTGTGTTCTTATAAACACCATAGCTGGTTATTTTTCTAGTTAGTTTTGTTTTTAAGTTTAAGTTTTTTTCAGAATTGAAGTCTCTTAGATATGAAAGTGTAAAAATGCTGCTTTTTTTTTCTTTTCTTTCTCATATCTATAAAAATTTACATACTTGTCTTAGCTCATAGTTTTTGAGCCTTTCTCCCTCCTACTGAGCGGCTTTGCTATTTTTTACCTATTCCAGCTTTAGAAGTCTCTGAGAAGCTTCACAGTGTAGCTTGTAACTAGAATTGTAACCTAATTTTACAATGTATACAAGACTTTTTAGCTGTTTCAGAGAAAGAAAGGGAGGCAAACAGAACAAAAACAGCACAAGTTTGTTTTACACCTGCCTTCTTATGTTGTCCTGTCTCTGCAGTGATTGAAATTTGTGATTATATTTGATCTTAAATTAGATCAGTTTGAGGACACTGAATTATAGCTTTGGGTAATATTCCTTAAATATACAGTTATTTTACTGTTTAGTGGCTCCAGATTTTCAATTAGTGATCCAGCTCTGAGTTTGGTATAAATTTCATGAAAGCTTTTGGAATATTTAGAAAATAGGACCCCAGACGTCTCCTGCATTCTGGCATATGATCAGATTTTGCTCATACCAGTATGGTAAAACATGCCTGCAGAGCTTTGTTGTCCTGATTTCTGTTCCCTGCCTCAATAGAAGAACTGCAGAGGTAGATTTTGTGCAAAATCCATGTCATATTAAATTAAACCCTGAGCACACAAGCAACTAAGATTTTTATTGGTTTTGAATAATGATTACTTAGATCTACATAGGTAGAAATACATAGCTGTATCAGTTTCACTTCCCTTCCCATCAGAATTTTCTGATTTCCAACACTTGTGTATTAGGGGGTGAGGACAGAATATATGTTTGGGGAAGGTCAGCATCGTCACAGGACACTGTCACGTACGCACAATCTGTTTATTCTGGGCCACTGTGTCCATTCTCTCAGATGGTGAGCTTACTTCCCTTTCCGTCTCTACCACTGTTCTTCAAAAACTAAAAAGATGTATGTGTCTTTTAAGTAGAGCACAAAATGACGTAATGATTAAGGTTCTTCATGCTATATATAATGTAGTTAGAGATCTAGTGTGTGCTAGGAAATAAAAGGACATCTTATGAATTTTTAAATTAAGATGTCAGCTAATGTTTTCACACATGTTGATTTGCCTTTATTTTAAATGTTACATTTGCATACTAATACATGAAGTATTTACATACTAATACATCAAATTGTCAAAATTTTCTGTTGAAACTGAGTAATGCTTTAAAACATTGCTCTAGTATACAGATTCTAGATGATTATTAAAATTCAGCATACTGCAGTTATGTGGGGCAAGTACAGTACAAATGTATACACTTCCATTTCTTTCTTGGTATCAATCCATTCCTACAGATTCATGCACAACATAAGGTTTAGTTGGATCATTTTCTTGGCAAAAATGTGTGTGTACTTTTGCAGTTGTTGTATGGTGAGGATTATTTGTAATGCATGCAATATTGAATGCTGCCCAGTCAAGTGAAAGTGTCTGACTAACTGTCAGGTAACACTGCTCCAGCATAGGTAGGCAAACCTATCCACATCCGTATTTCACTTCTGGCTGCCGTACTTTTTTGTGCTAAGATAGTGCTACCAGTGTTTGCTGCTTTTTTTTTTCCTCTAAAACTGACTGCTTTGGGTTTAGTAAATGGTGTTGTAACCCTTAAGCAACTAGTAAATACACTAGTATTTGTGAGTGGATACATTCAAGGTCTTCTATGATGTATGATTTCTACTTCTGTACCTTATAAAAGGTAGAGAAACTAGTTCAATAGATGTAATATTTTAGAATCTTTGCCATGTGAGTTTTAGCAAATTTTCTTTCTTGCTGCAGAGAGCCTCTATGAAGAAGAATCACTTATTCTTTTGGTACTCAATTTAGTTTATCAAAATTTACCAAAAAATAGAATTCACTAAATAAAAATCTCTCAAAAAACCTACTAAGACTTGTCTGAAAAAAAGGTCATTACAAATGCAGCATGAAGTTAGATATGCAACTTGGGGAAGGCAGTTATCAGAGATGTATGTTACTACATATTTAAAAAGCACTTTTAATTTCTTTACTTTTATTGAGCTCTTTGTATTTACTTGTAGAAAATCTTTCTGCTGTCATATGCTTTTTCTCTGTGCCATTCTTTTTCTTGCTATCTGCCTGAGCCCAGGCCCTAGAAAGACAGAAAGATTACTTTGACTGCATTAAGAATGAGCGAGATGAGCTCAGAGAGGAGTTGGCTGACCTGAAGGAAACAATGAAGAGAGGACAGGTATGTTGGTAGTAGTTACTTTACAGTAACAGAAATCCAGGAATGGGGCATGAAATCAAGGTCAGTAAAAAAGACGAAGAATGGTTACTATTCTTGTGCAGTCTGAAAACCTGACCTTAGGGTAGGATAAATGGTCCATATCATTGTAACTGTTTCAATAAACTTGAAAAGCTCTTAAAAAACTTTTCTGTTCATTTATATTTTAGCACTTCTGTTGTATGACTAGTTTATTTTTTCTTTTGCAATTTTAGAAACATGGATTAGTTATAATTCCAGATGGCACACCAAACGGTGATGTAAACCATGAATCAGTGGTTGGTACAATAACAGTCGTATCACAGGAAGCTGCTCAGGTCTTGGAATCGGCAGGAGAAGGACCACTAGGTAAAAATATCCTAGCATACTTTATAGAGTTTTTGAGGTCTTTGTTGCCTCTTGTTCACAGTGGGTGTGATTTACAGTTGCAGATGCAAGCACCTATGATGCTTCTGGAATATATGCTTATACAACTTTCAGGATTGATTTTAAATTTTTGTTTGTTCTGAGTAAAAAGATAGATGTATCTTTTGAGTAAGAAAAAATATGTGCTTAGATATTTGAAACTGATTAGTTCTCTTGGTCCAGTTCCTGTTTTAAAACTGTCAGAAAACATCTTGCTTAAAAGTGTCATCTTTTGGATTAGTATGTTTTCCATTGTGTTTCATGAAAATAATTCTTTAGAAGTATGCATAATCAATGAAAGAACAGCAAGTGCAGTCTTCCATCACATTCATTAGAAAAAGAAACATTCACATTTAAAAACATTCAAAAAGTGACAGGGACAACAGAGACAGTAATTGGGGGTTTCAGGGTTAATTTACTTTAACTTGCTTTTATCCTTAGGTTGAGCAAGTTGTTGTATGCAAGGTCAGCCCACTGTAAAACTCAGTTAACATGTAGAAAAACATCTGTATATACTTGAATTAGACTTCTACATAATATATAATAGTTACATATTTTTGTGACAGAAATTAGACTTGATATGTATTTCTGCTGTGGCTCCCTCACAGGGAAATACAAATTATGCTTCATTTCTGTCAAAGTTACAATTTCTACGGGAGCTGCTCAAGTCTTAGCACAGTGTTGCTTGATAGACTGTTTTGTAGCCATTACTGATCTGGCTAAGTAGAGATATTGCTGCATTCCTGTGGGTCCTTTTCCAAGTACTTCTTTTGTCGTTTGGGAACACTTTTTGTGAACTTTCTATACATATGGGGAAGCTTAGTGGCTTCCCTGAAGTGACAACAGCCTTCAAATAAGACAGGGAAAAGAATACACAATCAGAAGAAACTTTTGTTGGAAATGGCTATTCTAGATATGGGACAAAACTGTTTTAGTATTAAAAAAAAATCTTCAGTTGTTAATTTGCTTTAAAGATTTACTGAACTCTGAGGTCTTGCTTTTGGAATTGTTACACTAATAAACAGTGTGAATGAAATATTTTTTTCCTTTTTTCTGCTATTAACTGAAGGTTGTTGTGTTGTTAGTGAGATATCAAAGTTTTGTGGTCCCAGTGCTATTAGCTTTGAAGAGCATTTCATTTGGAATGTAACAAAAAGTTATGAAAAACATATTCTTAGTTACAGATTTCTCTGTTTTTTAATTGGGTTCTTTGGTTTTAGATATCAGGCTACGAAAACTGGCTGGAGAAAAGGAGGAATTACTGTCCCAGGTAAAATAAGTTATTAATTTCAGAAATAGACCTTTGTGTGTCATTTTGCAGGTACAAATATATACTATTTATATATTAGCAATAAACAAGTGTTAAGCACCGAAGGTGCTTAATGAAATGCATAAGCACTAAAGCAAAATAAAATACTCAATTTCTTATCTCACTGACTGCCAGGAATCAGCAGTTCCTCTTGCTAGTGTTCTTATCCATGGAACTTAGATCTTGGTTGGTAAAGAAACATCATTTCACTAACTGGTTAGCTGAAATCTAACTTGTTCCTGACTTTACTATTAGTGCACATACTTAAAGCTCTTTCTTTTATTTTGTCTTATGCAGAAATATTAAAGTCAATAAAATTACGCTCTCATAAGCTCAAGTGGCATTTTCTTCAAAATTCCCGAGTGATACTATTTCATTGATCATTTTGGTTACTCAAAGAGAAGATTAATATTATCAAAGTAGTTGTGTTTGAATACAGCTCTGTTTTGAGAAGAAAGGACTCAAGCAAACATACAGCCATTGAGCAATTGTTAAGCATACTAGTTTTTGCCCTTCTAGTTGAAGACACGGCAAATTTAAGCCATTGTTGTCAACATTTGGGTTTGCTGTGAATGAATCTTAATTATAGTATAGATACTTGTTTGGAATGCCAATGAAGTATAGTATTAAATAGTGATAAATATGTATGCACATATTTATCACTGTATAATTTAAAAATCACCTGTCATCGATTTGGTTTGTATCATGAATGGGGGTTTTGCAAGTTAACTCACATACTGCTAATCTGTAGGGCAGTATTTTTATAAGTGTGTCATAATGCCCATACACATAGCTGAGAAATCTATGTTCCCTGGCTACTGGAAAACTTGAGGCAGCTTCTGTAGCATGAAATGGAACTGTTAAAGACTAATGTGCACTACAGACTTGCCTAGGACCATTGTTTCCAGCTAGAGTATGGATTATTCTCTCTTTAAACTCACTAGGATATTGTTCAATATCTTTCTGTGTGTTTAGAGTGGAAAATGTATGCAGTAGAAGAAATCCATAAATGGAATTTAATGCCATGTCCTCTACTGAAAAGTGAGCTGTGTTAGTTACTGGGTGCTCCTGCACTGTGCAGACATCACTGCAGCACTGACCAAACTGGTGGGCTTGGGTTGTGCATTGACATTCAGAGGGTACTCGCCCGGTGATGGGGCTGGGGGGCTACAGCCACAGACTTCAGGGACTGACTCCCCTGCATGGCTCTGCTATTCTTGTTTACAGAACCTTCTCAGCCAGTGGCATCTCAGGACTACTCTGCCTTTCTACCACTGAACATTTAGATACACAACTACTGAACTTCTGGGAGTCTCTTTTTCATAAAGAAACACTTCCTTTTTCAGGTTAGAAAACTGAAGATGCAGTTGGAAGAAGAACGACAGAAATACTCTAAAAGCGATGGCATGAATCCAGATATAATAGGCTTAGAGAATGGCTCTGACTTGCAACTAATTGAAATGCAAAGTAGGTATATGGTGACTGTTCAAAGTTATTCTTGCAGAGAGGACCTCTAACTCCTTTTGTTGAGCACTAGTAGTATTGTGAGTGACTATATTGTTGAGCAGATGGGTTTTTGTTGCTGTATGTCCTTGCATGGAATTCCTCACTGCAGAATAGCTTAAAAATCTACCTCTTTCAGTGTTGAATAACAACATTCTGGGAAGTTATTTTTCAGTTGATAACCTTGCCTAGAGTGGGTGCCACTACTTGAATACAATTTTTACACAATAGAATTTCAGCTAAGATTTTTTTAAACATATATTGTAGGTGATGATTTTGTTCAATCTCTCTGATATAGAAACTTAATCTAGAAGACTATTGTCTTCAAGCAAAACATGAAAATTTATTAAACATAATATTTAGTGTTGCTTTATAGAAGCGCTAAGCTGCTTTTCATTTCAAGCAAGCTATTTCTTCAGCTGAAAACTTACTTGTTTGGCAGACTGTCATTTAATATGCTTGTGTCAATGAACATGAACAAAGCATGTGAGGGCTCAAATGTAACACCAAAATAATTTGTAAAGCTCCTTAGAGTTTTATCAGTCAGGTTCAAGCCTTGTGCTCCGTATTATTCAATATTATTACAGATGTCTAAGCCGAGTGCTGCTGATGCTATGTTTATTATGGTCTGACATTTTGCAATGTGTGTTGATTCTGTTCTGTAAGGAATTAGTTTGCTGAGCAAGATGTGTTTTAAAAGGTGTGTATCTCATAGGTGCACATGAGATTTAATGCTCACTTTTATAGAGACAGTAGTTGTGTTCTCTAAATAAAGGAAAATTACTTCCTTTCCACACTCTCGAAGATTGCCGAAACAACATTTACCTCTTTGTGATCCTGTGTATGGGCTTCTCAATAAAATGGTCTTTTTAATGAATTTTAATTAAAAGGGAAACTGCTAGTTTAGAGAGTTGCTGTGACTAACATATTCATGTCAATTTTTAGGAGATGCCAACAGACAAATTAGTGAATACAAATTTAAGCTTTCAAAAGCTGAACAAGATATAACTACTTTGGAACAAAATGTAAGTGTCTTTCTTCATGTTTGTTATTACACTGCACACTTTTACAATACTTTTTTAAACAAAAACTATAAAAGCATATTTCATAATTTAATTTACTGTTTGACATTTATTTTGCGTAGAATGACACCACATTTTTTTGTATTTCCTGCAATTAAATACCTGTGCACAGCCTAACCATAAGGGAAAATCTACCAAGATGCCAAACTTTAAAACCATGTTATTGACTTACAAAGTGTGATTGTTTTCATAGATGTATAGCTCTTGAATTCAGAGAGTAAATTATGTGCCCTCCACAGTATTTACAACCATCTTACAAGAAATTAAGTTAAATAAATTGATTTTCTTGAACTAGTCGCTTCAGTTCCTCTTTATATTCTGCCATACTTTTGTATTTTAGGAACTTAAGTACAGCTTATTACCTAAAAATTACATAAAGGATTATAATTTAAATCACAGATGCATATCTTTTCTCTTTTGCACAGATTCAGTCTAGTAGCCTGTCATGTGGATTTAGGGGTAGCAGGGAGCTGTACATAGAACAATCCAGCTAGTGGGTTTTAACATCTGCAAGTTGCACTCAGGATTTGTCTCAAGCCCTCTCCTTATTGCTGAACTCTGTGCTCGGGCTCAAGACCTCTTTCATCATGTCCTGATAACAGTTCACAGTCTCCTTTTTACTTTGCACCTTTTCGTATGGTTTCGGCTTTTCACCTTTCCACTTCCTTTTTTAATCCCATGTGTTTCCCAATTCTTGATTTTTCGTATTCCAACTCTCACTGCTTATGTTGATTCTGTTCTCTAAAGAATTAGTCTGCTGATCTAAACATATGTTTTAAAAGGTGTGTTCTTTAACCTTCAGTCTATTCTCAGCTTTGTCCTGGGAGGAACAGCTGGTGACAGGTGAACTCCAGGTGGAACACCTGAGTATGTTCCTTTTGTCTTGTTTGGGTTTACAGATTGGACGACTTGAGGGACAGGTTGCAAGGTATAAAAATGCAGCAGAAAATGCAGAAAAAGTAGAAGATGAACTCAAAGCTGAAAAAAGGAAGCTTCAGCGTGAGGTAACTGACTTGGTTTCCTTTCCAGCTGTATGTTCCTTTCTGTCTTGAGCTGCTCTGTCTTTTGCCTCCCAAGTTCTGGTTTTTTTTGTAATCTTCTGTTACATCTTTTAATTGTTTTTTGAGATGACCTTCAAGTCTCAGTGTTACATTCAGAGGACATCTAGCACATTAAAGTAGTACTAACTACAATTCAATGGTGTAGTTCCTTGGAAGGGAGCATCTAAGTGGTATTTTTTTCTAAATGTGATAACTTGTAATATTTTTAAGTAATCCTTCAATAAAAATTGCTGGAGAGATGAATGGTCCCTATGTCAAGTGACAGCCTGGGAATTTTCCAACTTGCACCTCACAGGATTCTGGGAAGAAGCTGTATTTAACTGAGCTGTTGATCATTCCTGCTTAAGAGCTGCTGCATCACTAGCGTGATGCCTACTAACTGTGATGGGAATACGTATCTGCATGCAAGTAATAGTGGTGGACAGTACTTTACCTTGTTCTAGGTTAATTGCTTTCATGTAATGCGAGGTTGCAGGCACCTAGTTCTTTTGGAATGAATACGGTTCATGTTTCAGTTGCTTCACAATTATTTTTAACAGTTGAATTCTGTTTCATCTGCCTGCAATAATGAAAGTGTTATATCTTAACTTCTGTAGCGATCTTATGAAACATATAATACTTTTATTCCTCTTACAAAGCGTGAGAACAGCACAAAGTCCAAATAAACTAAAGTGATCATAATTTTTTTTTCATTTTATAGTTAAGAACAGCACTGGATAAGATAGAAGAGATGGAGATGACCAATAGCCATTTAATGAAAAGGCTGGAGAAGATGAAGGCAAATAGGACTGCGCTTTTATCTCAACAGTGAAATGAAAATTGAAAATACAATGCACTGCTCCTTGAATAACTAGTCCCTAGCTTGTTTATAAAAACAGACTTTCAGTGGCACAAACTATGCGAACACTGAGCTGTTCACTGGTGGTTTAGTTTCATAATTCAATGACATAGTTTTTGTAATTTATGAGAGAATGAAATGTAGATTGAATTCCCATGTGAATGACAGCAATTTTTCAGTAGTGTTTGATTCTAGAGTCAAAGATGGAGCACAATGCTGTATGTTTTTACAACTGTGGAATCAAGTTTACTCATGATCTCTTTTGGCTGCTTTAATGATGCTTGATGCTCAGAGACAGCTGCATGAATTCAAGACACTGTATTACAAAACTAACATATACTTGCTTAAGACATCACACAGCACAAGTGCCTTTTATCTGGTGCAATTTAAACTTCATTGTTGAAATAACCTTTGAAACCAGAAAGCATTTTATTTTAAGATACATTTGGGGTATTCCCTAAACTTTATACATTTTGAAAATACATTTTTTTAAATATTTAAATTTATAAGAAAAAATAGGGACTGTATATAAAGATCTGCTTCTTTTGCATGGGCACATCTGACTTCTATGTAATTTTGTCAAATACTAGCCCCTGATACTCTTAGAATTAAGAGTATAGAATTAAAAATGGAAGTTTTACACCATCAAATTGTGTCATCCACTTAAGTGCGAATTGAAATTTTATGGTGGGAGGAAGGAGGTGAGAAATGTGGCTAAGGAGTTTATTAAATGGACACTTTACTGACAAAAACTGGATGTTTTGTGTTTTCTTTTGAATGCTGAGATGCTAACAGGACAGAGCAAAATCTGTAGAATAGTAAAATCTGATCTTCATATTCTTAACAGGTGTCTTTTTGCCTTTGGAAGAATCAGTTTGAAAATTTTTTTCTTAACCTAGTTTACTACTGTTTGAAAGTATTACCATGGAGCAGAGGAGCTTCACACGGAAAAAGGTGTTTTCTGGAATGGTGTGGTTTTTGTCTGTAGCATACTCCCTTGTAGACAGTGAATACTATGAAGAACTTCCACTTTTTGAGCTGACAAGCAGGAAATCAGTAGCACCTGTGGTGGCCATTCTGAAGCGTTTGAAGTAGCACTGCCCCTGTGTTGAACTTTTCTTGAGACCAGCAGGAGCCTTGGCCTGAGAGGAATTGACACTTTTCTGTGCCTTAATTATACCTCCCCAGCTGGGGGAGATTTTTTAGAGTCTTTGCCAGAAGTCCAAGAGACGAATGGGACCTCTCTGCATCCTCTGCTTTCAGATAGTTGTTTATTAAGTCTTATCAGAGAAATATAGTCATTGACGTGACCCAGAGATAGCACAAAGCAGAGAACGCAAGGAAAGCCAAATTATCAAGATTACACAGCCCTTTTAAAGGTAAATCAACCAATGAAAACTTAAAACAAAAGATATTTTTACTTTTCCACCAATGTCCAATAAATCACGTGGTCACATAGACAGGAACTGTGGAATTCTTTATCCAATCGCCCTAAGCTACTTCTACTGCAGAATATGGAGTAGTAGAAGAAGAAGGTCTGGAGAGCAACAACAATCCTACATTTTGAAGTTTTTGCTTTTTATCTATTTACTATATTAACAAACCCAAATCCTCTAAATTTTTCACCCTGTGAGAATCTTACATAATATTCTATCATCTAGTTCACACCAGTGTAGATTCTACTTCTTCCCAGAGGGTAGGTAATTTTCTCCATGGACAAAGGTCAAAAACAGTGTTGTCCAGGAGGGTAGAACCCTTCAAAACAGGCAGAGAAATATTCTCTGCACTCTGGATTCCCACAAGGAATCATTCTTTTGGACTTGTAAAGGATGTTTTCTGCTTGGTAATTGCTACCTTTTGGGAGTATTTCTCAAAGCAAGGTTTCAGGACCTTTGCAATCCTGAGAGTTAGTACCTCTGCTTGACCAGAACTGTTTTCAAAGAACAGCCATCTTGACAATGCAAAACTAAAGCTTTCTGTCTCTGGATGTCTTCTGGACTTGAAAAATAAAATTCCTTCCCTGCTGAGATACCTTGTAAATAGCAGATCTACTCAGGCCTGTTTATGAAATAGGAGACAATCTGTGTTGTTAACTCTTTGCTTTTTGTTGTGTAGTTATGCAGTAGAAACTCTCAACTCTTGATTAGTTCTTAATGGTAGGTATTCACAAGATAAACAGATACTTTGGAGGTTTTCAGTGTGTACAAAACTCTGTTAAAACTTTATTTGGCGTGTGGTAGGGGACCTATCTTCTGATTCACTTTTTCTAAACCACCCCATTGAAGCTGGACATTTTATGGCAGAGGGAAAACGGCAGCTTCAGTTTTAAATCATGACAGTCAGATAAGGACTTTTTCTGGGGTAGAGATAAAGCACCAGTACATTCTTTCTTAAAATCAAGATTTCTAGTAGTTTTTTTAAAGAAAAATTATAAAGAGTTCTGTTGGCATGGGCATGTTAATTGAAGGGATTTCCAAGTTCTTGCTACCAGAAGATTAAAGCAAATGCAACAAAATATCCAGAACAAGATTCCCATTGGGTGGTACCAGGAAAAGCACTAGCAAGGGAAAAAAAAAAAAAAGAAAATTTGTCTTGCTACAAGTATAGGCATGAAAAAAATTGGAAGTAATAATGAGTGACAGTTGGATAGCAATACAGAAAGCTTTTTTTATATTTATTTTTACCAAAGTACAATTTATTTAATCAGAACCAGAGAACCAGTGTATCTGTGACAGGCAAGTGAATAGAACATGATGGTACCAGTATTGCTGGAGACCACACATTGCTCATTGGCCAAATAAAAAACAAGCAGTAGGTGTAATTATGGAAAGCTTATAGAAAAAGTTACTATATTTGGTCAGTTCAGCTGGGGTTTGGTTGAGGAAAAAAGCATAAGTCGCGTTTAATTATATTACTCAGATAATTTTATAGATGGTTGCAAGGGGACAGGGACAATTTTTACTGGCTCTTGCATGCAGGGTTATACCAAATTACTTCTCACAAAAAGGCATGAGGTTAGTACAAAGTAGGTATAAAGATAACTAACATGGCATAATACCATTTTTTGTTTTATTGAGGGCAGGTTTCTTTAACACCCCGTATGGTTTGTCCTTCCCTCAAGTTTATGCGGTTTTGTTTGGTCTGTGGAGGGCTGTTAGGGCTGGGTGGAAGCATTTGGTGATTGTGTTGTTAGGGGACAGACAGCAGCACCAAAAATGTATGTGCCTGCGTGGCAGTTCAGCGTCACTGCAGTAGCTACTGCAGTTTGAAACAACGGGAGCTGTTGTTTCATTCTTCAGGTTGCTTAACCCCCTCCCAACTCCAATAATGCCCCCAGTGCGTAAAGGACACAAAGGGCTAACCTAGAGGAAGGGGACCAAAAGCTTGCAGAAGGATGACAGAAATACTCTGATTACAAAAAAGTTTTATTTTTGACAGCAAATAAACACCCCATCACCACCACCAAATTGACAGGCTGTGATGCTGTTTTGTTGTGATGAGGTGCTGGTACTTTGGGGAAAGAAACCAGAAAATGGTCAGTTGGAGAAGGCTCCTGTCCAGCCTTCTCCATTTGCAGTGCCTGAGCTACTGGCCATGCTCAGAGCTGCACCCAAACCTCCTGATCAGTTCTCCATTCTGAAAGAGAGCAGGGTGGCAGGACTTACGCCACCTCCTCCAGTTAGCCATGGGAGATCAGCCTCCTCATACTTGGAAGGGTGGGGGGAAGCATGTGTGCCTGCTGCTGTCTTCCACTACCCATTATGCTACCCATGCTGTGAGGTCAGGTACCCAGCTTAAGAGACCTGCTGCTGGAAGAGGAGCTGATCCCAGATGATGTCTTCATCCGTCTTGAAGGAGATGTGCCTGCAGACAGTGGCCAGGGTGGCACTGGCAGTGAATCCAGTCTGCAGACAGTCACAGCACTTCCCAATGCAGTCCAGGCACCAGCTAGAATCTTCCTTTAAAAAACAAATAACAAATGCATGAAAGTAAATTAAAAACAAAAACCTGGAAACAAGATAAAAGGTAAAATGTTATCACTATATCACAGGCCTGAGGAAGACCCAACCATTATCTGCAAGGAACAAACATCCCCACAGGTGGGGAAAAAACTTGCCTTTGCCTCTCGCAGCCCTTCCTCAGGGGCCTGCAAAGCAAACTTGCTGGTGCATGGATTCAGAACTGCCTCCACTACCCCCAGGGGTAGATGCTTTTGTCAGGCTTCCCCCACTCCAGCCCATGGCAGGGTGGGTGGTGGAAGCTGTTAGCAAGGCCAGGAACCAGCTCCCCTTCCACAATATTCATGCCCTCCCCCACCAAAAAACCCCTGGCAACTGGCAGAAAAATTGCCCACCACAGCAGGGCGGGGAACCTCCAGTGCCCAACCAGGCTGGACTATGCAATGCCTGGGACCAGGAGCGTTTCCCCTCTCACCAGGTGTAGACTCACCTTGATTTCAGCTGGGTGTAGACTGTCCTCAGCGAAGGTGCTGTAACCACAATCAGCTTTGCCCTGCTGGTGGCCAAGCCAAGGATGCCGCAGGATGCCACAGTTGCACCCCAGGTTGCAGGGAGACCATGATGCCAGGGATCTGCAGTGGGGATGTTTCCCCTTTTCTGGTCTGTGGAAACTTCACCGGACTCCCACAGCTTCTCAAATACCATGGAGAGTGCTTAGCCACTTCTTCTGCAACTTCCCCCAGGACCAGCAGAAGCATCTCATCAGCTGTGATCCCTACTCTGTGCTACAGTTGCAGGGAGAGTCTGGTTTTCTTGGCTTCTTAATGCCATGAGTTGTGTAGAGCTGTTACTTGCTGGATACTACTGTGCAGGGGGATGGATCTTTGCCATCTCCTGGGGCAGGTCAATGTCCTGCAGCCAGGAATGCTTGAAAAGGTCTTCCAATTATGGCCTATCCAAGGGACATACAGATAAACACCATTTGACAAGGTGCTGGCACTCTGGGGAGAGAAAACAAAAAGCTGCCAATCAATGGTCCCCTCTTTTCGAGGGTCTACAGTGCCCAGGCTATGCCCAAACTTCCCAATCAATTCTCTGTTTTGGAGAGCAGGATGGTAGGACATGTGCCAGTTCTTCCAGCTAACCATGAGAAATCAATCTCCTCTGTAGCTGCAAGAACAGGATGTTCGTATGCCACCTGTAATCTCCCAACACTGTTATTCCTCCTGTGATGCAAAGCCAGGTACCAGCTCAAAACACCCATGTCAGGAAGAAGATAACGGCCCAGAATAATGTCCTTATCTCTGTTGAAGGCCATGTCATGGAGCAGAATGCCCAGGGACCAGATCATCGCTGGATGTCCATGGTAGCAGTGGAAGATTATCCCCTCTGGTGGGCTGTCCACCTGCTTTCCTGTGGGATACAGATGGAGCTCATCAGAGGCATGCCACCCTCGCCTGGCATCCTTGAGGATGTGGGGACTAAACTGGTGGCACACAGTGTGACCTGCTACCTTCTTGCCAGCACCTGACCCTTGTCAACAAACTTTAGGTTTGAAAAGAAAGTCCCTGACGCTGAAAGATGGCAGAGTGAGCCCCGGGAAGGCTCAACCTTATGCAAGGAAAACACTAATGCAGGAGTAGGGAAAACACTGCCTTTTATTTGCCCCCACCCGTGCATTGGTCAACAAAAATATCATAGGCCAAGGCAGAAGAGGGGGGTATAGCACCACAAGCCCTTCCATGCCTGCAAACGAAAGTGGCCGGTGCAAAGGTTTTTCAAACCCCCCTCTGCTACCCTCCACAGGTTTTGTCAGGCTGGTTCTCCCCACAACAGTCCTAGCTGGCTCCCGTTCCACAAAATCCATCCCCAGCCACCCCTCCATGAAAAAAGCAACTTGAAGAATTATTCCCACCCCAGCAAAGGGTGCCCTTTGGTGCCCGACCAGGCCCTAGCATGGGCTCACCTGAAAATTAGGTGTATAGCATGTCCTTTAGATTCGTGCTGCAACTGAAGTTGATCAGCTTAACCTCACCGGTGGCCAGGTCGAGGATGATGTTCTTGGCCTTGACACTGCAGTGCAGGCCCCCATGGCTGGTGTGGGGAGAGCCATTTGGGTTACAGGCCTGCAGTTCCCAGGATCTTCCTTCCGGCCCTTGTTGTAGATGGGCATCATATTTGCCAGCTTCCTGTCACCTGGGACCTCCCCACTTAGCCAGGACTTCTATAAATGATTGATGTTGGCTTGGTGAGCTCTTCCACCAGCTCCCTCAGTACCCTGGTGAGTGGATCTCATCTGGCTCCATAGACTCATGAATGTCTAAGCGGCATAGCAGGTCGTTGGCCATTCCCTCCTGAATTATGGGAGCTTCATTCTGATCCTGTCCTGTTTCTGTTCCTGTCTTCCAGCTCGAGGGGCAGGGTATCTGGAGAACAGTGGGTCTCGCTATTAAAGGCTGAGAGAAAGAAGGTATTAAGTACCTCATCCTTTGTAACTGTTTCCTACCACATCCTATAAGGGAGGGAGATTCTCCTTAGCCCTGCTTTGTTGCTGATGTATTTGTAAAAACATTTTTTGTTGTCTTTTACGGCAGAAGCCAGATGAAGTTCTGCTTGGGCTTTCATCCTTCTAATTTTCTCCCTTCATCCTTGTACTCTTCATGAGCCGTTGAGCCGTCTTCCTGAGTTCCAGCCAATGCTCTTTTTTCAGCCAGGCCAGTATTTTTTGCCATGGTTCATCTTTCAGTACACGGGGGATAGCCTGGTCCTGTGCCTTTAAGATTTCCTTCTGGAAGAATGTCCAGCCTTCCTGGACCCCTTTGCTTCCTCAGGGCTGCCTTCCAATGGACTATGTCAACCAGTGTCCCAAACTGGCCGAAGTCTGCCCTCCAGAGCTCCAAGGTAGCATTTCTGCTGATCCCTTTCCTTACTTCTCTGAGAAAGTAAAACTCTGTGTAATTTCATGATCACTGTGCACAAGGCGGTCTCCAACTGTCACATGACCCACCAGTCCTCCACTGTTTACAAACAGCAGGTTCAGTGGAGCCTTGCCTAGTTGGCTCACTTACCATCTTCTGGTAGAAATAATGTTTGTTATTTTTCATTTTAGAAATGTCCCATATAATGACGGTTGAACAATGGAGGTGGACTTTCCTATCATGTTTGAAGTAGCACTTTCATTGCTTTTAATGGATTTGGAGTGTCTAGGACCACTTGATTCTGAAGTTTTGTGTCTCTCTGGTCTACTTCGTGCCGGGATTGGTGTTTTCTATTGAAGCTGGTAGTAACTGCATTAGGAAGTACAGTGGAGAGCTGATGGTGTCTCTGACATAGCTTCAGAGTTTGCTTTAAGTGTACTCTGCCAGGTTCTAGAGTCCAGTCGGTACATAGTGCAGCCAGTGCACTCTTTTCCTCCTCTGTTGTATCTGTGTAAGCACCTGTGTGTGATAAAAGGACTTTATAGTGGTTCATGTTCTGGGTTAGACACACGGGAGAAACACCAACCAGATATTCTCAAGAGGTCAAAACAAGACAAAAGTTTACTGGCAAACTGTACAAAGTCAGGGAACTTTGGCAAAAGATTTAGTACAACATCCAATCAACATAAAACACTGCTCAAAGCATTAATTTGGCCCATTCAATCTAGCAAACTTTAAACTCATTCAATATTAAGTTACTCAAAATGTTCTGAGAAGAGGGAATTAGAAAGAAGAAAGACAGAAAAGATACAGAAAAGCACACATATAGCTGCCAACTCCTGGGTTCCAGCAGCGTTCAGATACAAACTCCAAGAGGAAGGTTGGCTCAAAACATGCGCTGGCCTTGTTCTAAGCCTTAAATACCCCTTGGCCTTCCTGGGCCCTCCCCACAGGTGGGACTTCCAGTCATTTGGCCACTCAGAAGCTGGGTTAGGCAAGAGTGGAGTACTGCCTCCGATGTGCCAAAGATTGGCAGACACTGTGGGGCTAGGATACAAGCTCTAGGGGTGGGTGGTGCAGGGCCGTTCACTGTCTTGCTAGGGCAAGGTCTGACCTACCCCNACATCACTTTTTCCAGTCTTTCACACTGTATTAGCCAGCCTCTCAGCTCTGGTTTGACTGCCCAGCTGGAGCAGAATATCAGTTGTCACAGTGACAAATGTGGTTTGAGAAACAGAATCTGGGAGATGCTCTGCTTTGAGGCACGGGTAAGGGGATTTTTAAGGGTAGAACCTTAGCAGCAGAGAGCTTCCCTGTTTTGTTCTAATGGACTTGATGCATTTGTCCCTGATAAAACATAGCTTCAAGACACCAAGGAAGAACCCCCTATTTGTGATTTGACACTGTCAATACTGCGGTAGGTGATGTGTTAGAGGAATATCTATTAAACTCTGTTAAGGATGTGTAGTCCTGGCTGGATTTTATTTGTTCGTTTGTCTGCTACTTTTTGAAGTGTCTTCTTCTGTTGTGAGGATATGAAGAGACAAGTGCATCCCAGGCTTATGGTGGCAGAGGAGAGATTCGCAACCTCACCTGTCCCATGTGAAGAGGCATGAGACTCCTTCCGTTCTGTAGTTTGTAAACAGAAGTCACTCTTATGCTTGCGTTGCCCATGTTAGTCTCTGCAGTTCAGATGAAGACAGTGCCTGCTGAATGTTTTCTAATATTCCTCCATAATACAATGTTAGGACTATTGACCTAAAACTTACAGATTTGCCCTGAGAATAGTAATTCCAGTGGTAAATCAAGTAAACTTGATGTTGTACCCCTCTGTAGTATTGGAAGGATGTAAATAGGGTGAGCTCTTCCCTCCAGGTGCCTTTTGTCACTTTAGCATCCCTGCAGCCTGCAGTGACTGTTTCCTGTGACTAGAAAGCAAGCTTTGTGTGAAGCCTACTTGAAGCATAGGAAACCCTCTCAACCTGAGTGTGCTGCTGCTTCTTATTTCTGTGTTGGGATGCCTAGGACTGTTAAGAAAGTAAGGCTGGGCTTTCTCCGGAAACTGCCATATAACCTCTAGCAAATGTTAAGTACCATACTTATATCATATACTTTCTCTGCCTTAGGTGATGGATCCCCAGACTAAGTCTCAATGAATAACAGCCCATTCTTCCATGTTTTTTGGCATGCCTCTCTAACACTGGGCAGATGCCGCCCTACCCTTTAGAGGGTTTCCTTCCAGTGTGCCCAAAATAACTTGCATATCAGTAGACGATGGTAGGTAAATTCAAACTCCAGATGGAGTGAACGTTGTTTCTGTTCATTGTGTATTGTTACAAAGGGGCAGTTTGTGGGCAAAGTGCACATCTAGCAAAGTGCACTGTACCCATATAAAATATTAATTTGACAAATATAGTTGCAGGTTTTTTGCGATGCCAGGAGGTCACTGGTGGTTTGGGAGAGGATGTTGATAACCTTGCAGAAGATATTTTATTTGAGAAGCTAGTGATCTTGAACAGACCATGTCTGCTCTATTGTGCCTTGTACTTGAAGCCTTAGAAGTGCATATATTCTTCATTCTTCTCTAATATCTTAGGGAAAGGTAAGCTCCATATGGATCAATAGCTGGCATGTAATGATCCTGACCGGAGACCCTTGTGCATTGTGGAGTTAGTGGTCCATATGACCCTAAACCTCAGTAGGTACAGGCCTGTGCTGCACAGGTTCCATGACTGCAGGATCAACTCAGCCAGCTCATCATAACTGAGTAGCTTGCAGGCAGCTCCCACTTGGTAGCAGTGGTTATGCCACTTCCATGGCTGTGGTTTCATCTATAAACACAGCAAGAAATTCTTCTGTGAACATCCTTTATGAATAGAGATATTGTCTTATAAGAAAATTATAAGATAACTCAAATGACAAAATAAAAAAGAAGAATCTTGCCTATTGACAAGGTCTGTCCAGCATGATGTATGTGGGTCAAAGGCCTGTTCAAAGCTACAGCACCCAGCATTCCTGCCATCTCAAACAATGTAAGATTGCCTATAATATACTCTCCTTATAGTGTTAGTTTTAGTAAATAACACTTTAAATGGTAGTTTACAGAGCCTGACTATCTCTCTCCCTGAATTGTGACATACTAGCACCTTCTGGTGCAAAGCAGATTGTGTTTAACCCATTGATAAGTAAGCCACAGCTAGAGTATTTTTCAATTTGGAATTAGGAGTCTACAGTTAGAATCCTATAGATTTAACTTGTGATAATATTTGTAGTCTATTTTAGGTACCCTCTGCAATGTATTAAAATAGAAAAGGTTCACGCTGTTTTCATATTAAAAAGCATTTGTTCTGTGGAATCTAGGGTGTCTCAGTTTATCAGGAGGATTAAGGTAATATCTTGGTTTGAAAGACAAATGTCTGTCGAGGAAGGCAGAAACCCTTCTGGAATAGAAAGAAGACTTTTCCCTCCAAATCATTATAACTTGGAAATTACAGGGATTTCAGACAAAAATGTAGAAAAAGGAATAACAGTTCTTTACTAGAAAATACATAGAACAGAACAGAACAAACAACAACGCAGTAACAGAAGCTTCCAGCCCGCTGAGTACTTTTTCCCTCTGGGTGTAGCTATGAGCGCTGCCGGCAGGGCGGGGGCGCTGCGGGAGCCAAAGCCGGAGCCGTGATGCGTGAGCCCGGCCGGCAGCGGGCGCTGGGATGCGAGCCCGGGACTGCCCGGCGGGCTTGGTCTAGCGCCGGCACGGCACGGCACGGCACGGCACGGCACGGCACGGCACGGCACGGCACGGCACGGCACGGCACGGGGGAGGCGGTGCTCGCTCTTTCGAAAGGTTACTGCAGACTGACGCGGGTGGCGGTGGATCTCGGTGCTGGCAGGTGCTGAAAAGTCTGTGTCCGCCGGGGGAAAGAATGCTCTCGCCGGCAGCGGGCACAGGCAGGGGAGCAGGTAGAACTCGACCGTAGTGCTGAGCTGCTACGTAAAGAAAGAGCCGGGGAGACTGTACGGCTCCCGGCGAAAAACCACGCGACAGCTCCCGGTCCCAGAGCAGAAGAGAAAAAACTCCACCACACAAAAAAACCTGACAAACCCCTATTCCCCTCGCCAAAAGGATTTCGTTAGTATGCCAGGGCTATCAGCTACCTCCCTTTAACTCAGTCACCGACCGTCCATCCCCGAGGAGGCCCCTCCCCATTCTTCGTAATGGCAATGGGAAAAATTCACTAAAAAGCCTAAACTCATACCAGGTAATAATGTAGTAGAAAGTCCATTATATCTGTTTTTTGTGTTGGAGCAGTCCTCTAACACCCATGAAAATTTTTCTTGAAGCAGAGAGGGCTCTTTGTCCAAAGTGATTGCAGAGTGGCAAATATGACAACAAAAGGTATTGTGAGATGAAGCCTCAGCCCCTCCTCAATGTGAGCCCCTTATATCCCCCAATGACCAGAACCTTGACACCTATACCCGATATAATTTACCTGTAGCAGGCTTTTCTACCTCTTTGCCTCTCAGCAGATAGTGCTGGGTAGATGAGAAATGTGGGGAGGGCTCATCAGAAAGAAAAATACAACCAGACATCCATGCTGAAATGAAGAGTGTCAGGAACAGGAAAGACCAAAGAGCCCATTCTCCAGAGAGGCTGCTCCATAATGTGCAAGTCATGCTGGACAGAAGTCCTGTGTCAGCCTGAAAGTAAGGGAATGGGACTGGAAGCTGACTTTTAGGTTAGCTCCTTGCTCTGAGCACTGGCTTTGTCACACCTCACTCTCAGACCACCAATTTTCCATCTGGAGTGCATAGGACAGGCACTTGGACTCTATTCCAGGGCTGTGCACCTAAATCCTGAGCACCTAACCCTGGTACCTATGGTTTGTGCTTCCCCTAGTCACCCTCCCAGTAGTAAATATTGTACCAGAGAGCCATCTACAGAGCAGAGGTGAGGGATCAACTGTGTTCTGGCATCCCTGTGGTGAAAACACTCAGCTGAGCTGCTTTTACACATGTTCCAAGGCCATGCTTTGTCTCTACATTTGCAGACTGTTAAATTTCTTATTTCTTTGTCTTGAATAATCCACAGATTAACCCAGAGTAATCTCCATTGAATTTACTGGGACATGGTGTAGTAGGGTAACCACACAGTATTTTCCCCAGAGGTTCATGGCAGGAATAGTTGTGGAATTTGCTGTGAGTTAATTAAAATTAAAGCTCATATTGCAGGAAGGAGCAGCTGGCCTTAACAGTTCTGTGTTTGATGAACACATGGCTTGAACAGCTTTCAGTGAAATGTTGTAGAGGTGGGACCTCTACAACAGAAAAATGGCCCCTTTCAAACACACAGCAGCTATTAGTCTCTTACTGCATGTCCTCTATGGTCCTGTCCTTAGCTGGAGGTGATACGTGATCAGGTTTCCCTTCTTTGTGTAGGAGTGACTGGTGAGCTGCAGTCAGGAATGTTGGGCCCTCAGCTTTGGAGGAACCACTGGCCACTAAATGTATCCTTTGGCATCTTTTAGAGTTATAAAAGTTGGTATTTTTCACAGCTTAATTGCTGCGTTACCAGCTTCTGAGTGGGGCTTTTTGACAGCACTGTCTCATTCCTTAACAACTCACTTTGATGGTTCACCAAGGCTTTTTACAATTCTTAATGGTGTTGGGTAGAAAGAAAAGCAGAACTATTGGTCTGAGTCCTGTAGAGAGCTAATCTGCCAGGAGTCTGAGCTGCCTCTCTTGCTACAGTGTTGGAGATGCTAGTTACTGGACTCCTGAAACCTGACAGCCCTTTGCTTTCTGACCCAGGATTTCACTGGAAGACCTTTGCTGAAGAAAGGATTTTTATTCCTGCCAGATCTTTCATTCAGAAAGCACATTCAGAATGGATGTGCTGTCTGGCTACTGCTCTGTCCTTAAACTTGCCTAAAGGAGCGTATCAGAGCTCAGACAATGGCCTTTCCCAAAGCTTTCTGAAGGAAGTGGATTTTTTTTTCCCAAGAAGTAGAGGCCTGCAGAAGTAGAATAGTCAGCCCTGGGGCAGAAGTATTCATAACCTTTCATGGCATTTGTAAGCCCATGTGCACATTCTGTGTGTTTTTCCTTGCACTGAGGGTTTTGCTTCCATTTATTTTACAAGCTTATATGAAGATGAGCAGGTATGCTCTGTACCTACTGGGAACTGGAGTATATTCAAGATGGATGTTAAAAGCTTTCTCAAGAGGAGTTAGAACTCGATAAAACTGCAAGAAACCTTGCAGTGTCTTGGTGTAAGGGTCTTAAAGCTCCGCCTTGTAGTGACGAGGCACCAGGACAATGGAGAGTATAATGCTGTGCAGTACCAGTGCACTGCAAATTAAGGTCTGTTTTTGACACAGAAAATAGAAGGGGAAAAATTTGGGTTACCGTAGTATGGGTCATGAATTAAATGACCTACTTACTGGTCAGGATGCTGAGGCTCCAGGTACAGTCAGTCTTTCCTATGTGGAGATTCTTGAAATCTTATGCAGTGGCATAATCCCTGGGAATACTGTAGACTAAAGCACACTAATGACTCAAAAGGAAAAGTATGTATTTTAGTTAAACATAATCAGTGGTCTGGTTCTGATTGCTGGTGTAATAAGGCCTCCTGGTGGAAACGGTACTTTCACCAAAAAAGCAAATTGAAACTGCAGAACATAAGCTGCTTACATTTTTAAGATGAGGTCCAGCCTTAGCAGTCCAGCTTGAAGATCCAGAAAGTTTTGAAAAACTGTATGTTAATTTTGGAAATGTTCTCCTTTTGTTCCTATATATGTGACTGTACTTGAAGGTAGGAATGTTTCTGATTCTCCCTCCTCCTCCTTCTTTTCTTTCCTACTCACACGCATGAGTTGAACAAACTGCTGTCCGTCACAGTTTAGCCAGGTTAGTGTTGTATATGAGTTCAGGTACCGTGCCTCATATTCCATGTGGTGGTGAGGGGCCTGTGACCGGCATTGTTTTGATTTCAGGAAGCTGCTGCTTGGGCCTCAGTAACAGCTTGAGCACTTTCTTTCTGCTAGTCTGCTGCAGCTGTCAAGTAAAAAGTGTTGGTTCATGCACCCTTTATGGGTATGAGAAATGAAATTACATTAAAGAATAGGAAAAGTTAGAGACTTAGTTAAAGACTTCGTATTAAATGTGAAGGGACTAGATACGTAATCTTGGTTGCTGAGTCATCATTCTCCTAGTAGCATGTTCAAAATTGGTCTGGAAAAAGTTTATTCCTACTGTTATTTTACAATCTGAGCCTCCAAATGATTGCTAGTTGTGCTATTCCAGAAGAGGAAAGGGAAAGTCTCCCTGAAGTTACTCATTCATCAAGCTACCTTCCTGCAAGGCAGTGCCTCCTGCAGGAGCTGTCTCTGGACACATGGTCCTGTGACCATCTAAGTTTTCTTGAGGGAGGCCTCTGAGCACTTTGTCACAGCAGAGACCTGTATCTTTTTGTAGTGCATTTTGGTTCTGTGTAAAGACAATTTCCTCACTTTGGGAAATGCTTATTTTATTTTCAGGATTATCTTGCCCCATGCATTCAGTTTTCCACATATGGCAAATCTCCAACTGGCATAAGAATGAAATTTTCTTTAGCAGCTGAAGCTTCTGATTTGAAATCTTCTGGTGCTCATTTGGAAGAGTGGGTCACCTTTCCTTTTGAGCCCCCCCACTTTCACTATGTATTGGTTTGAATCTCATTTTTATTCATCTACACTTCTGTGAAAGAAAATCTTTGGAAGAAGTTGTTGCAATTTTCTAGTGGACCTGCTAAGAGAGTTTATTAATTAGAAAACAAACAGAATGGTTCCCATATGCTGTAGTATCTCACAAAGATGCATCTTCTTGACATATGTGTATTAGGTTGTCTCCCTGGTGGTATGAAAATACTTGTCCAAAATGTATCTAGTAGTTCCCTGGGGTTAATCTCAGGAGCTAGGAAATAAGTGGGAACTGTGCTCTCATATACCTTATGAGGAGACTGGTAATGCAAGGAAGTGAAAGTTACCTATTGTGGAACTATATTTAATGACAGTTTGGACTTCTTAGGTAAAACTTGACAAGTACTTGTTAATTGTCGTTGGACTAATTTCTCTGTAACTAAGGTGCAGAGATACAATTCCTTAAACTGTTCCTCTGAGAGTTTTTGTTTTCTCATCACTTTCTAGGTGTACGTTGGTTCTCTAGCAGTTTCAAAATCTCAAACTGAATAGTCTACAATTTGAATCGCTCTTAAAATTTATTAGCATTGGTACCTAGTGTCACCAGATATTAGCTGTTGGCAGCCTGCAATGATCCTTATGTAGATCTTTCTCATTTACAACTACCCATGAGAAGAATGCATAAGAAGGTTTCTGTATCACCTGTTGTAGGTTGTTTTGATTGTTGAGAAGTCATTATTCTCAGGCATGTGTAAGTAATTGTACTGTATAGGACACAAAATTATTCTAACATGATAAAGAATATGCAAATCCCTTTACACAAAAAAATTCATTTGTGCTGATGACTTCTTTATACTTTTATGGCAAAAGTTGATCATGTTCTATCTTCTTTTCATTAGAAGCACCAGATTGTCTGTAACCATTTTTGTAGTATTTGCATTAATTCTGCAACTCCGTAACAGTAGAGCAGCTGTAGTAGTGGTCATACTTGTAGAAGCTTGAAATCACTGAAAATCAGTTGTGGTAAGATACGTACTTGAGAAGTCATGTCTTTCAAGTGTTAGCGAAATCCCAACAGCAGGAGTTTACACTTAATAGATAACATCTAACTCTGTCCTGCACTTAGGACTGCAAGTCCTGCAGACACCCCGCAGCACCTGAGTTACTGGGGTAGCAATAGTCCCTACGTATCCCAAGCATGCAGTTAGACCAGCATGTGTATCAAACAGTGAGTTTTACCGTGATATTCACAAGTAACTTAGGCATGCGGTTTTGTAACTTTGTATTTGTATTAGAAGGAAATGGTTTAGAAGCCTACTGCGGTAAAATGCTGTGGTCTAACTGTCCTCAGCTAATCACCCATTCTCATCGCAGCCCACCTCCTCTGAACCAGTTGTGACTGGTTCAGTTGATAGGGTTTTTCCACTAAATAACCAAACCTTCCTGCAAACAAATGCCCCAGCACTCAGAAGCCTTAAAAATCCACTTTTCCTCTTATTTGAGCTAAATAAATAAGAATTAAAATCTTAGTAGGAACAGTATATGTTTGTGTAAATAAACTTCAGGGACGTGTGAGCTGTTGCGAGGTGTAAAACTGGCAACCAAGCATTTGAAAAACCCCTGAAACTGAGAGGTGTCGGTTTAGGGTTGCATGTAGGCAAGGGGTTTGCTGTATTTTCTGTCTGTTTTTCTGAACTGCATGGACAACATCTTTCGGTTTTGTGTAGGAGACAGGAAGAGTAGATTTGGGTATCATATAGTGAGAGATCTTGGTTCCTTTACTCAGTCAAGCATTTGTCTAGCAGAGATAAAGGTAGGGGAGATCCATGTAATATCCAGGTAAAATCCATGATGCTACTGAAATCTACAGTTACTGCATTCCAAAAATACCTTTGTAGCTGTTTTAGTTCACCTTAATTGGAACCAAATCTTAACAAATAACAGCATGGAATCCCAAGTATTTCTCAGAGTTTTACTGAAGACTAGAAATCACACCTTTCTTCACATTAAAGAGTAACATGGCACTGAAGGCAGCAATTAGTTGCTTCAATATGCAGATTCTAACATAGTCTGTAAGGTATGCTATTAGTAAAATAGCTGTGGTTGTTAGAACTCAGCCTGGTATGTTTTCCTTCCCTTACAATAATGGCATGAGCCCTACGAGGCAGTCCTGTTGCAACGTTTCCCCTTGGCTTGGCTTAGCTCTGTTTTACAAAGCTTAGCTTTCTGTTTTATAACAGAAAAGATGTAACAAACTAGCATTTATTGTTCTGTGTAAAAGTGTTCCTATTTAACACACTGAAAAGCAGAAAAGTGATGTTTTAAGGGCCTTTGATTTCCTGAGAAATTTATATGAACAGAGAAATTAATCAGGTTTTCTAGACATCTTTGTACAGGCTGTGGAAATGCTGGAGAACAAACACAGGCCTCATAAAGACAGCTGGAGGAAAGCTTTTATTGCCATCATCATTATGGACACAGTGAGTGTAAATGCTGCAGGGGCATATCTCCAAAACCTAGAGCAGAGTTTTGCCCAAAACCAAGCAAGTGATTTATCCCAATATGTCTACTT
This sequence comes from Ifrita kowaldi, assembly GCA_013398055.1. Lineage (NCBI taxonomy): Eukaryota > Metazoa > Chordata > Aves > Passeriformes > Cinclosomatidae > Ifrita > Ifrita kowaldi. Next base: position 56,587 of record VZRS01014305.1, read on the forward strand.
CCTATTTTTCCACATAAATTTAGAAGGAAATAATTTGTTGAACTTTGAGATTAAGAGTTCAAAGTCTCTGAGAATTTTTCTTCCTTTGTGAAAATGCTTTTTCAGAGAGTCACATTTGAGGTTTTGCTCAGTTTTAAAAGGTGTCTTTAAACAAGGTGATGTTCATGATAATTGTGGTTGTTTTCTTTTTTTAAAATTACAATGTGCAGATTTTCAGACTGTGTCACAGTGCTGGTGGATTTCTTCAATTTCTTCACATCTGCACCTTAGAATTGCTTTTATTCTCATCTGACTTCTTCATTCAAAATTCTTTTGTTCACTTTTAAAAGTTTTGTTTAATTGTCTCTTAAAGCACACACCTTCAGAATAATTAATTCCTGATTTGTTGGATACATGAGAGTTGCAACAAATCACTGAAAGTAAAAACGAACCAATACCTGTGAATTTACTGCACAGGAATGCTCCTAATTAAGCCTTAAATGCATCCATTTAAGGACAAAACACATCCATGCTTTATATGTCAAAAGCCCTGCTATACCCCTAAGCTTCTGCATGCATAGCTACTTTTGACATAGCTACCTTCTTCATTTTGCAACACGGACTTGGATTAAAATGCATTATTCCTATTGTCTATATTTATTCAATATTCAGAAAAAATTAGGAAAACCAGACTGATATAAAAACACTAGCACTAAAGCAAAACAAGCCCTTATGCACTAATGCCAGAAAATTATTTGGGGATTTTTTTTCCTGTTACATGTAACACTGAGAGCAGGGGAGTCTATATGGGTAAGCATATGGCAAAGTAAATTGAAGAGCAATTTGTAGCCCTTTCTTAAACCAGCATTTATGCTTTCTTTCCTTGGTACTTGGTTGAAGCCCACATTCTGTAGATGAAGAAGAGTACGATAAGATAGTACATGGAGCTCTTCAGAAGAAGGATGATATATACTAAATATGCTGTCCTGTGCATTAACTGATCTGTAACAAATGTAAGACAGAAAAGCCTTGTTTAATGTCAATATTGTATAGCCTCCTAAAAACTGGATAGAAATGAAACAATGTAGCCAGTTTACTGCTGCAATTACATTGACACAAGTGCACAGCATAAATATGTACAATATCTGTTCTTTAAATGGGTTTGCACTGCTAATGAGTTCTAGACCTAGTGGGTTTCTTAGCACTAAGCTGACTCTCAGTGCCACTGGGTTATTATTCCTTGTAAAGGCAAGAGCATAATGGTAGTGCTTCCAGCACTTACTACAATGTTTGCTTGAATCCTTTTGTGTTGCTTTTTTGAACATAAGTTCTCATGATTCTTCCTAAATCCCATTCAAGCCAAAAAAATGTCTTTGTCCAAAGTTCTGGGTAATTGCTAGGCTGATGTAGCATCAGCTGAAGTGTTTAGCATTTAACTACTCCAAGTGTTTAAAAAAGTGGTGCTTAATGCAGGCTAGTAATCCAGTAGCCCAAACAGCATCTGTAGCATCTTAATAAAGCTACCTGATAAAGGTAGGAGAGCCCCTTACCAGAAGTTACTTCAGAGTAGTGCTGAAGTGTTTTTGAGTTGCAGACCCCAGACTTGAAAGATTTCCTGTATACTACCAAGAAAGATAATTTTTTTGATGTTCAGAACATATGTAGCGATATCTAACTATTGCATCACTTTCCCACATTTTAACACATTAAATTACCTTTATTAAAAACTGTTCTGCAGTCCTCTTCCTGAGGAGCAGTCTCCACAGAATCTACTGGAAAGAGAGTTTAAATACCCCAGTTAGGCTTTTCTTTAATTTTAACAAACATGAATTAAGGAACAGGGGAAAAAAGAGGCTGTACAGGAACAAGGCTGGGAAAATTGGAAGTTAGTATTAAATAACAAAAAACTAGCTTTAAGATCGGTCTGCAAAGCCGATATTCACAAGTAGGATTCATTTGCAGAGAGAATTGGAAGAGGAGAAGTGCTCGAAGAAGTGGCTGGGTATTTGTTGCCGTAAGCGGGAGATGTTTCTTTGCACTTTCAGGAATGTGTCCATTAGGCTGTTCCTTGGCAAAGTCTCTTTTATTTGGAATGGTAGTCAGTTTGACCACCTGACCTTGTCAGTGAAGAAGCTGAAGTCTATTTGCCTACTGTTATTAGAAATGCAGAATAATTTACGTTGGAAGAGACTTCAGTTAATATGTTAGTGGTTGTTCAACAGCTCAACAGTCGTTGTTGATCATACAGAGGACTGTATGATCTTAAATTTCCCTATTAGGAATCTTGGTGCTGTTTTTTTCTCTAAGATACATCCTTTTTGTTCCTGAAGTAGCAAATTTGAGTTTGTTCTTGTTCATGTTGTTTGTATGCATTGATGTAAACATTAAAGACATTTATATTTCATCTCTAAATACATCCTCCATCTGAATAAGCTTGAAGAGTATTTCTGTCAGAATATATTTTGAAGGTTAAGACGTAATTGTTGTTTATGGCCATGCTCTGACTCATTTGAGTTAGGTTAATTGATAGTAAGATAAGCAAAGATAGGTATGGAGAGAAGATTAATCTCAACTAATTTGGACCACTTTTCTTATAGATGATTTAAACAACTTGCATTGAGTATAAGTTACTTCTTCTTTAAAGTTGCATTGTCTTTCAGATTTGGCTTTGCATAATCAATCTTTCCACAATTAAAACCAAAATCTTATTTTTATACATAGCTATTAACTTACTATTTCTGGATTGTGGGTAAGTAATATTTTTAAACTTTGTTTTACATCCTCAGTAACCTCATTTTTAACTCCTTAGTTTTTTATAGCTGTGACTAATGTCAGGGGGTGTCAGAGGGCCTTACACTCCTACGCTATGAGAGGTAATACTGTTTTCAGAAGCTTCTGTAAGATGGAAAGTAACAGACATGTTTCAGTGCAGATCTTTTGGAGCTGTGCTAGTTTACAGCTGATGAGGTTCATTACTTTAAAATAACTATTATTTTTCTGTTACAATGGGATGCTTACTTGAGGACCATGACACAGGCTGGGTTACTTTTCCTGGGCAAACTTTTGGTAGTTTCTCCAGTTGTGAATTTTAGCTATTGTGCCTAGTAGCACAGATGTCTTCAGAAACAGTAATAGAAAGTATTACTCTAATTTTATTTTAAAGAAAAAATATGTTTATAGTAGTACATCAAATTACATTTTTAACATGTAGACTATACCTTGTGTTGGCAGTGAAGACTTTTTCTCTTCATGCTCATATTTGCAGTAGTATTTCTTGTCTTTGTTCTCGGCTGGTACAGTTAACCAACTGGCAATTGAGTATTCGTCCTCTTTTGTGGACTGCCAAGTATCACCTTTTACTACATTGTCTGTTACCTCCTTTTCGTCATCAGTCCATGTCACACTGATAACTTCTGGGTAGAATTTCTCAATAAGGCAAACATATATTATCTGATTTTCATGTTTTTTCTGCAGGATTTCAGAGTTTGCTGGTGGAGAACTTCCTTTTTCTGGATGGATTATTGGAAGAAGAAAAATAACAAAACAGAGAGCTGGAAGATCAATAGTGTACAGCAAATAAATACACAGCCAAAAATACAAATTCTGAAGAGCAACAAAATAAATGCCTTATTAACAAATGTTAATATGCTCATAACAAATGTAAATGTTCTTTTGAGAAACATTAAGAAACTGAAATACTGTTGAATATATAAATAACTGTTAATCTCACTTGAAACTGAGTTAGAAATCTTCAGGTGGCTACACAAGAGCCTATATCCTACAACTTTCCAAGCAGTACTGCTGTCAGAAAGTATATTTGCCTGTTCAAGTCTCTGACAATTATTAAATAATAGCAATATTTCCTGAACAAGCTTCATTTATTCAATAAGAGGAATTTAATATTGTTTTACAATATTTATGCAAAAACAAGTACATTAAAATTTTGTCCGCAGAATATTAAACATAGACCGCATTAAAATCTTTAAAATCTTAGCAGTCTTATGTCCCCAGTATAAGTCCCCACTGCTATATAATGAACATCTGCTATATCTATTAATTTTTTAAAAGCCAATATTAATTCTTTGATATTTTTTAGGGGGTGAGGGAAGGGAAGACAACAATGATTTATAATTGCTGTCTGTTTTTAAGACATTCCATGTGTTTGCCGGGTGAAGATTTTTGTCAAGACAGGAAAATGGAATCACAACATGCCCTGGACACCAAAGGTTGGCAATGCCATTCTGCCGTACTAGCTCTGTTTAAATGATGAATTAAGACATCTGAAAATGAAAAACCAAAACTAAACTAAAGCAGAAGAACCTGCTATAGCTGGATAACATTTTCACATCTAAACAGCATATCTAGTGAGAGTTGTCGTAGGTGTTGTGCTTTGGTAAACATGCTCAGTATGAACATACCTGAATATATTTTGAATTAAAAGTGAGCTGTTTTCACAAGCTAATTTTATGTAATCTGCATTTCATTTGCCTCTCTGGATTAAGCCTGGATCCTCTCTGGATTAGGAGGAGACAAAATCATCCAGATTTTGTCCACACTGAGATGACATTTTGATATTATTTAAGTGGATAGTAAATTGAAGGGTCTGATTTAGGTAAACATGAGCTTCTGCAGTGAGTGCATAGGCAGTGCTGACAGGTAATCATTTTTGTCTATGCTTGGCTGCAAGTAGAGACTGGATGCAGTTTTCAAAACTGACTTTTGTTACATAGAAAGTACTGCTTAATACTATTTTTTTAAGGCAGCAGAGACATTTTAGGTGTTCCCTTATCCCACTTCTTCCCTTGAATTCTTATGTAAATCTCTGCCATTGAATTGTGCAAATAGACGCATGGGGTTTAAGTCGGGGTGTGACTGAGTGGTGCAGTTTTAATGCATTGGGAGAAAATACATTACTATAAACATGCATTTTTGCCAAAAAGCTTCCACTTTCTTTAAATGATCTGGCTGTTCTAGAGAAATCTTCTACATTGCATTCTCCCTAAAACAACTTAATGATTCTTTGAAGTATTTCAAACTTGGTGTTTAAAAAGAAAGATGACCCGCCTGCCTTCAAAAGGGTGTCTACCTTCCTTATATTAAGAATTTCCTTCGTTTTAGAGATGTCATTAAAATGACAATGTGGACTGAGCTCTGTTGTACCAGAAATAAAGTTGCTGACAACTTCATAGCTCTCTAACATTAATTTAGGAGTTAATTTTATCTTCTTTTTGCATCAGTCCTCCCCAAGATGGAAGATTAAAGTAATTTCTAAAATTATTTATTTGTTCCAGAGTCATATATGTTCAGAATACCATGAAGTAGCTCTTGTCCCAGTGACATTGCACTCTGCAAAGCTTCATGACTATTTTAGAGGTTTCTTCTAAATTTTCAAAGCTTAGTAAGTAGTTCTGACTAATTTCAGTACATATAATAGCTTAGTTTGACATTATTCTCTTAGGCTATCAAGTCTAAATAGAGAGGCAAGACAGTTTCTTCCAGCTGCTAGTTCATCCTGCTCATTTTAGAGACTTCTGTTCGGATGGAATAATTTCCACCTCTGGAATTGCCAATGTCATTCCATTTACTGTAAAAACACCCTAGGTGCATAGCTTACATGAAACACCTAAATCATACCACAATGTTGAGGAAACACATTGCTTGAATAATTGCAGCTGTGTGCATGCATTGAAGAGTCTCATGTACATATATGGGTAAATGGATGACAGTGGAGAATTGAAAGAAACAAGTTTTGCATATATATGTGTGTGCGTGTGTGTTTGTATGTGAGAAAAAATATTTATATGCATGTTTCTGAAAAAAAGGGATGAAAACTTGTAGAATTGGCTGTAAGTTTTGATGTATTTTCAGGTTGATCTGCGAAGTCATTGAAGTCAGCAAGACAGTTTACACTGGCTTTTCTGGGCAAATTATCTGATTCTTTCTGAGGAATTTTAAACTAATAAACTTGCACTCCTCTGTCAGTTTTGATTTAGTTAAACATCGAAAAATTTTGTGGTTTACCTTATTAAACAATTTTCTAAGGCAGGTTTTAAGAGGTATATAGGTCTTACTTTTTCACACAACATACAGATATGAGCAGATATTTCTTAAGCTAACATTTGATTTTTCTTTCATGTAACAATGCAGCAAGGCTGCAAAACATTGTTCAAACAAAACACTGGAGTTAGGTTCATAACCAATGAGCTATTAAAAAATTAAGTTCAAAATATATGTTTATATAGATCAGCTGTCAAAAGTTTTTCTAATGAAACTCCTCTACAGTTTCTGTATAAGTATCTATAAATAAGATTTATAAATAAGGTCACTGTGTTCTTAAACTGAAATTTCTATTTGCACTACTTGGATGATCCCACAAAATGGAGTAATTTTGTACTGACACTCAAAGCTTTTCTGTTACTCTTCAAGCCAGTGGGAGCTGAGGGCACTCAGCACACTCAGCTCATAAATAGCATTCTTGTCCTTCTTGACAGCAACTTCAGGGATTAAAACTGGTAACAATATAGTATAGTCCCAACCTATGGTGAGCCTTTCCAGATACCTTAAAGAGCTGTCAGCCTTCTTTCTGAAGCTTTCCCATTACAAAACTTTAAAAACATAAGACTGTGAAAACACTTACTGGAGATGATGATTTTCGTACCAGAACCAAATACCAGATACCCTCCCACACTGGTACATTCCTTTACTGAAACTGCTATCTGAAGGATGGGATGACATACAAAGGGACCTGGGCAAGCTCAAGAAGTGGGTCCATGGGAATCTCATGAGGTCTAACAAGACCGGGTACAAGGTGCAACTCCTGGGATCACCGTAGGCTGAGGGATGAACAGATTGAGAGCAGCCCTGCTGAGAAGGACCTGGGGGTGCTGGTGGATGAGAGGCTGGACACGACCCAGCAATGTGCACTCACAGCCCAGAGAGCCAAATGTGTCTGGGCTGCATCAAAAGCAACATGACCAGCAGGTTAAGGGAGGTGGTTCTGCCCCTGTGCTCTACTACGGTGAGACCCCACCTGGAGTGCTGAATCCAGCTCTGGGGTCCCCAGCACAGGAAGGACATGGAACTGTTGGAGCAAGTCCAAAGGAGGCCCACAAAAGGATCAGAGGGATGAAGCACCTCTCCTATGGGGAATGGCCACGAGAACTGGGGTTGTTCAACCTGGAGAAGAGAAGGTTTTTGCGTACCTGAAGGGAGCCTACAAGAAAGATGGAGAGAAACTTTTTTACAAGAGCATATAGTGACAGGACAAGGGGGAATGGCTTCACACTGAAAGAGAGTAAGGTTAGATTAGATTTTAGGAAGAAATTCTTTACTGTGAAGGTGGTGAGGCACTGGAATAGAGAGTACAGAAAAGTTGTGGATGCCCCATCCCTGGAAGTGTTTAAGGCCAGGTTGGATGGAGCTCTGAGTAACCTCATCTAGCGGAAAGTGTCCCTGGCCACAGTACTGGGATTTGAACTAGATGATCTTTAAGGTCTCTTTCAACGAAAGCCATTCTACAATTCTATGATTTTGGCCAGAAAAGTACCAGGTTTAACAACTATAATACAAACAATAAGATTCTCCTGATTTGGCTATGTGAATGTAGAATATTTGGATTCAATCTCAGTTGATCCTGCTATTCACAAAGACCCTTATCCTAAGTCCTGGTTTTCTCCATTTCTTAATGATCTTAAGTTCTTAAATGTGAAGTAACTGCAGCCCTTTTACTCTATTAATGAGTCGAAAGCCTTGGCCTCATAAAGAAAAATCTTACAGAATTAGAGTGATGCTTGAAAAGAATTTATTTTAAACTGCAGATAGGAAAAGCATGGCAACTACCTGATTAGGTAGGTAAGGCTTTTCACTAAAAACAACATGCTTATCATGCCACAGATATTTCCATTGAATTATAGGTATGATTTACTTAGTCCCTCTGGCATAAATCATTAAAACCAATCTTTGCTTGATATGTTAATATAGGTTTATGTATTAACCAGGCTTAAAACATGTCGTAGCAATAACTCCTCTGCCTTGTATTTGTATAGTGATTTGCTCAGGATTATGGCATTTAAAGTACATGTAGTGGGAAAAAATGTCTTTGTCTTCCATTTTCTATTAAAGTAAATGTCTCTGCAAGAAAGGCAAAAAAAGGATCACTTCTTCATTAGGCAAATTATGAAGCAGTAATTCACCATAATTAATACTGAATAATTAATTAATTTGTTAAGCAGTTATACAGCAATGAGAAGAACATTTGGAGGTACTAATTTATTTCTGTTGCCAAAGTATTGTGTATGTGACAAAATAATTATGAACAAGTTATTTCATTTCTACTAGCCTAATTAAGAAAGATTTTTTGCAATGACCATTGCATACTGCTCTTTGTATCTGTATTAGAAAGAGGTGTTCTTTTTTTAAGCTTAATTCTCAGCTGCTTGATTCCCTGCTAATTCCTTCAGTACAGCTGGAGGAAAGAATGAGGTCTCTGAAATCTATTATAGACCATTTTCCACCAGATTTCTAGGAGAACTATGATCAAAAGTGGCTCGAAATAGCTCCTTTTTAGACATGTTTGTGATCCTAAACCACTGCATTACAAATACCACAAGGCTCAACGTCGGAATGGCGAGCTGGGGAGGAAAGTCCTGCACAAGGAATGGTGCTGACTGAGGCTCTAAGTGGGCTGAGTGTCCTTTGAGACAGTATAATACTCATCTATATGACCACTCCAAGCTTCTATAGCTTATTGCATGAACGATATACATACAACTTACAACATACAACTTACCTGAGACAATGAGTTTTGTACCTGAGCCAAACACCTTGTTGTAATAACCAGTCACAGTGAATAAAGCCTTTACAATATCAGTGCAGCTCAGTTGTGTTTGCATAGGTAAATAGTAGCCTTTAAAGAAAACTAGGTTTGCTATATAATCAATTTCTAGACCCTAGAATAGTAAAAAAGGAGCAGTCACCTAAAATAAACTAAAGTTAAAAAAAGAATGAAAAAGATATGGAATTTTTGGAGGGCAGGATTCCTCTCAACTAACTTGTATCTTCCGGAAGTTTAGGTGGACAGTGCAGATGGAGCACCTTGGCTCCATCTCTGCTTTCTGGAAATAGGCAGCATCACCGTAAGATCTATTTGATTAGATGTTGGCAAGGTAATTTGCTCCTTATACACCCACATAAGATCAGACCTAGAACTGGTAAACATCATGCAGAGATCTGAGAGCATGAGATTATTGACCGATATTTTCGTTATCAGTAACATGAAGCAAAACTGCATCGACTGGAATCAAAACTCCCACTAACAAGATACACCATTTTTAGCCGGTCGAAATTAGGCAAACTATTTCCATCTCAGATGCTTAGCAGAGCCAAATTACAGGCAAGTATCACAGTACCTAGGGCTTACTTGAAGCAAAATATTTTGAATAGTAGTAATAACTGATAATAAGCAGTTTCTGCAAAAGCTAGGAAGAGAGAACAGCCTTTCAACTATGCCTATCTTAAAAGGTGCAGCTTACTGTTCTGGGCATATCTCAGATAACTATTTCATTTGGTATAGTCAGATACAGCCTCACCACCTTCACAGTAAAGAATTTCTTCCTAAAATCTAACCTAACCCTACTCTCTTTCAGTGTGAAGCCATTCCCCCTTGTCCGGTCACTATATGCTCTTGTAAAAAAGTTTCTCTCCATCTTTCTTGTAGGCTCCCTTCAGGTACTGGAAGGGAGCAATTAGGTGACCCCAAAGCCTTCTCTTCTCCAGAAGATTCTTTGCTTTTCAAAGAATATGTGTAACACAGAGGTTGAACATATTACTTTCAGAATGAATTAGGAATATCACAAAGGTCAAATGTGCATATTTAGAGACAAAAAACATCTTTCTGTTTTCCAAATGCTTTCTTTGCCATATTTAAATTCATTTTTACATAGAAAATCATAATGGCATAAGTTATAGGTCTGTGCTGCAATAGTTGTTCTGTTTCCTGCATTTCATGCATAAATACAGAACAATTACATTGTGTTCTGCAAATGGAAATGCTGTTTAAGGGGGGAATCCTGCAAAACATTCAGAACAGTTAGAATTAGAGAGAATTAAAATAGCAGAGCACTTCATGCCAGCCAATATCTAGCTGTATTGAAAAGCATTCAGAAGTAGTCAAATCTTACATTTTGTACTTACCTGAAACCCTAACTTCACTTCCACTTCCAAATATTGTGACATCAGTGTCCCACAATCTGTTAATGCTTAGCAATATCTTCTGCACTGCACTTTTCTTGCATAGGCTACAGAAAAAGTCTCTCTGATTCAGAGGCTGGCGATAAATCTGACTGAGTGCTATAGCTGAATTTTCAACATTGACTAGAGTGCCATTTCTAGAAATACTTTGATTTTTGTAGTGAGTAAAAAGTTCTGAAAATTTTCGGTCAGAGCCATGGATAGAAAACATTTTAAATTTCTCTGTAACTCTCCTCAGCAGTTTGCAATTTGACTTAATTATAGCCACCTTGATACTGTCATGTAGTTTCTGCGTAACAGTGTAGGCATTGCTATATGCTTTATACTGAAAATAGCATCCATCCTATTGATTTCATAGCTTCACCATAGTTAAAAATAATACAAATGCAAAAGCAAACCAGTTACTTTCAGTAGGGCCAGGAACTAGGAATTTATTACACTCAGGGAATTTTTCTTCCCAATCAATTTAGACCAGAGCACTTCAGTCAATAAGAAATTTTTTCGTTTCTCACATGCTGTTCTGGGAGTTAACTTTCAAGAAGTTCACTTTTTTTCCCTAGAACAGGATGAAACCACCCCAATATTTAAATTTTTTACCTCTCTTCATTTTTCCATTCCTTTATAAGTATTCAGCATTTGTTCTAGAGGCAATCTCTATTCATGAGATTAATATATTTATTGATGATCTACCTACCCAACTGGGGCACCATGCACAGTTCACAAGCAAAATATGATTTATTGGGGAGAAATTAATTTTCCTCATAGTCTTTCATTCTTGATTATCTGAGAACCTGAATGATTCTGTGAAAATCGTTTCAATGATAACGGTACTTACCAGAGACAATTAGCTTTGTTCCCATGCCAAAGTATTTAATCCAGGTGCTCCACACTATATTTTGACTTTGCAATAAGCTGGCATGCTCTCTTGATGTATCACTGATGAAGAAAACCCCCATTTTTCTCAATCATCTCTGGGAGTCTGCATGAAGACCTGGTCCTTGGCTGCTGGGAAGTTGTCGGGAATTTCAGATGTGCATCTTGATGTTCAGCCGATAGCTAATGTCCTTCAGAGAAAATCTGTTTCCTGAAGTGGCACAAATTTGTTAGATAACCCCTCCACTTAATGTCTTTGAATTTGATGATGGTTTTTCTTCAATTTTAGGCAACAAATAAGAACACAGAGTTCTGAATTTTAAAAACCATGTATTTTCAGGTGAAAATCTTGCTCTTTGCCGATGGTGTACACCTGCAATTACATGACATCAAGTACTATTAGCATGGAGTTCACTCCTCTTTGTCTGAACACAGAAGAGGGAAAGGAGGGAGAGCCAGCACCAAAAGCGTTGTGAAGGTGTCTGTGTGCTGCAGGTTGCATTTTGTTTTCCCAAGTACATGGTTATTGCCTGCCCATCTCTTGGAATAAGTCCAGGCTTTGCTACAGCAGCTCACTGTCAGCTTTTTATATCCTAGCTGGTGGGGGAAGGAGGCTTTTCCTTGCGCAGATTTTTCTTATAAAACAGCCAAAGATAACATCAGAGGAGTCACCACTACTGTCAATCAAACAGCCTGCATGCTTAGTTTGGCATTTAAAATAAATTGAGTTAGAGTACTTCTGGGATCTCTTGTGGCATACTGACTGCAAAATTATGTTGAGAAATTACTGTTTGCGGCTAGAGGGAGGAACTAGAGGGTGAAGGTCTTTCTGCTGAAGTAGGTGTAAAAAACCCAGTGGTCTACTTTGTAGTCTTCTGGACAGAAACATCCTAATCACAACCACAAATCAAGGGCAGGAGTGATATAGACAGAATGATGCTGACTGGTGCTTTTCCTGCCATGCCTTTACACTTGCAGTGAATGAAACCACCTGTCTGGGTTCTGGCCAGACAGGGTTAATTTTTGCAGTAGACAGGAGAGTGCATGGCTAGGACACGAAAGTTATTCTACATCACCTCACCTTATTGCTGGGTATGGGGGAAGGGAGTCTCTTACAATGGAGAAGGGGTTCCTTCTGGTCAAGTATGTGTGGTGGAGCAAGCAGTTAGATAATGCTGGTTCTGGGCCAGAGGGAGCAGTCAGCTAATGCCAGTTCCAAGCAATCGTGTGGAAATTGTATTGTATGTTGCACACTTCATTATTAACATTGTTGCTGTTATTGTTTGCTTTCTTATCTCATTGTTTCCAGTAAGTTGTTCATATCTCAACCCATGACTTTTGCCTTTTGTGCCTTCAATTCTCCTCTCCAGCCCTCCACAAGGGAGGAGGGGGAGAAAGCAAGCATAACATGGTTTGAAGAGTTTCAGTGGGAGCGCTACAATGGGGAGTACCATTCCTAAACCATGACACCCTTATTTGGTGTCCAAATGGAGTATGAAATGTTGAGAAAACAACAGGTCTGTCAAGAGTCAATTGAAAACAAATTTGATCCAGGAGTTTCTTATATTAAGTATAGAGCTACTGGCTACAATTTTGCTTGATCTGTTCATGTGGTTGTGGTACCTAACCCTATATATATTCCTGTATATGCTCCTTGTAGTGCTCTTTTTCAGAGCAGGAAGAAGGATCAGGGTTGTTTTGTTGATGTACTGGCGGATATCAGCCAATGACATGACAACATCAAGGGTGATGAGGGATTTGTATTCAGTGTTGCTCTCCTACCCTTACCTTGGGCAGAATCTTTGGGAGTCTGTTAATAATTGTACTAGCTTGAAAACAAACCAGTGGGAGATCGCAAGTCAAAATCATAATTTAATAGGAAAATTAAAATAAATGCAATAGTACAAGAACACTGAAAGAGTAAGGATACAACCTGACACCCTGTTAGTCAGGGTGGTGGTAGCAGTCCAGACAAAGTCATTGTGTTGAAGCTGTGATCCTGTAGAAGGGTCCAGTCTTCACTTGAAGGTCCAGTGGTAGCTCTTGTCCTCTGGGAATACAGTAGGTAGGGCTACTTGTGCTGTTCCAAACCCCAGATTATATCCAGGTGGGAACACTTGGTTCCTCCCCCTGGGTGGAGCATCTCAGAGTGGGATGACGTAATTCTGTGAGTCATGCAGTGGGTCCTTGATGGCCCATTAACTGAAGATATCCCTTCATATCCTATCCCTATCCCTAAGGGAGTTATCAGGGATGTGTCCTGGAAGAGACAAAGAACACTGCCCCACCTGGTTTTAACAGATGGTGATAGAATACATACTTTTGGTTTCATCTTACATTGTAACCTAAGACAATAATCATACCCAGTTTGTGGAAGAACAAGGAGAGGACGATCTTCCCAAGATTTTCACACCTTTTTCCTGCTTCAGGCCTGTTACAACAGCTTTTGAGAATTTTGAATTTCCTTTGGTTGTTAAGGAAAGCGTGTTCTTGTTGCTAAGTCTGCTAGGTCTCAGTGTGGCCCACACCATGTTTAGAGCCAGGACAGAGATATATAGGGAGGTTATTCAGAAATCTAACTCGAGGGTGGATAGTAATGAGTGCCATGGAATGTAGGAGAAAATGGGCCAGCTTTTGAAGGATTATTCTGCTCCAGTGTTTTGGAAGTTCACCCCTGAACATCTACATGACCCTGACAGAGGTGTAACTTACTGCAGTGTGCCCTGCCTATACTTCACTGAACACAGTTCAATACTAGACAGCACCCTCAGGGGGAAGAGGAGGAAAACAGACCAACAGGCACTGTGGCCACTCAAACTGCAGCTGAGTGAGAGGAACAACCCATGCTGGTACAAGTTGCCCCCATACATAAGAAGAAATCCAAGACAAAATCAGCTTGTTTCGTGACGGATGAAGAAGAATAGGGCTCTTACAACAGGAGGAAGAGGCAAGGCCGGAGATAAACACCTAATCCCTACCTCAGGTGAGCTGTGAGATGTGCAAAAGATTTCAGCTGCCAGTCATGAGAGCCCCTGGTGACCTGCCTGCTCTGAAGCTGGGAAATCGTGGCCCACAATGTGGAAGTAGATGGTAGAGAAGCCAAGTAACTGAGTTCCCTGTCCTGGGATCTGGGCATTGACAAGGGGATTGGGAAGAGGACAGAAACTTTCAGCCTCTGGAGGTGACCCCTGTCAAACGCGAAGGAAAGGATTCTTTCATTCTCTCAAGGATGATCTGGTAGGGTACCCAAGTAGGTGGGATGCCATGGAAAAAGGTATCCAGTACCTGAGCAAATTAGCTGTGCTGAAGGTAATCTGTAAGGATTCAAATAACAAGCAGTCCCCTGTTCAGTGTACCCAATCCATGTGGCAGAAGTTTGTATTGAGCTCACCATCATTGTACACCAACCCTTTGGCATCCTTTTCATTGATGTCACTGAAAGAAGGAGAAGAAACATTGCTTCAGGTGATTACCCGACTCCAGCAACGTTCATCTTTCTTCCTCCCTACCAACCTGTGCCTTGGCTGTGGAAACACTGCCCAAGACTGTGGACAGACTTGAAAGATACAAGCATGTTAGAGAGGAAATGTCTTACGTCCCGCCAGTATGGACCACGGTCTCTGCTATTGGGAGCATACACTGCCCTGCTGGAGGGAGGGGTACACACCACAAGGTAACCTCGAGGTGGTTTTACCTGTGTGACCAGAGAGAGGACATGAGGAATCACCTCTGCCCTAGCAGTGCAAGTACATGAGTGTGTTGGTTTAAAAAAACAGCTGGAAAAGTAAATCCCATTTAAACTTCTCTTTTCTCCCCCAACTCCCTCCTGTTGGGAGAGAGAGACTAAAAGCAGAGATTCTGAGTTAAGAACCATTTACTTGAGTAAAAACATGAATGAAATAAGAAAAATGAACAGTAACTCTTTTAAAGTACACAAAACACAGGTGATTTATGTACAGAAAGTTGTTCACCAACCAAGGCCCTGCACAACCTGAGACAAAGAAGAAAGTGGGACCTGGCCCCTCCTCCCATGCACTGGGCCACATGGCACATGGGAAGCTAGTTAGTCTGAACGGGAGCTAGGCTTCTGAAAAACACTGTCTCCATCAGTTGCAGCAGTGGTCCCTGTGCAGGGGTCTCCCTTTCCCCAGGGCGGTGGTGGTCCCATCGGTGGTCCTGGTGGGCACTGCAGCTTGCAGTGGGATTCTCAGCAGCTGCAGATTTAACAGCAACAGTCGCCAGCAGCTGTGGCAGTAGGAGCATGTACCCTTTTTGAGTTTCCGATGGCCATGTGTTTAAGGGAACGGTTTATTCTTTCCCATGGCCGAGGTAAGATTGACTGCTTCCAGCTTCTGATGGCTCAGCATTTTCTACTGAAACCAAGCTCCTGCCATGATGTGAACGGTATGGAATTAAACAGTGTTAGAAACTCCACCCCGCTTTTTTTCCTCTGTCCCCAGGACAACCTCTGCAGGAAATTCCTCAAGGATAAATGCCTCTCCACTTTACAGTGGGTAAGTCCTCAGACAAAATAGGAGGGGTGGTGTTACTTCTGATCCTCTTGAAGGAACCTCCAGTTCATGTTTACAAGAATTGAGCAACAAGTACCATGACCAGAATTAGAGGGGCCTCTAGCCAGGTGGAGGAAAGGGACAATCAGATCTATTGGACTGTGTGGATCTGATGGCCCAGCACAAGAGTATGAGGCTTTAGTTGACACCGGTACACAATGTACCCTGATGCCATCAAGATCTGTAGGGACAGAATCTAACTCTGTTTCTGGGGTGACAGGGGGATCCCAACAGCTGACTCTACTGGAAGCTGAGGTGAGCCTGTTTGTGAATGAATGGCAAAAACATCCCATTCTGATTGGCCCAGAGACCCTGTGTGTCCTTGGTATAGATTACGTCAGGAGAGAGCATTTTGAGGACCCAAGAGGGCATTGTTGGGCTTTTGGGATACCTGCTGTGGAGACAGAGGAAATTAGACAGCTCAACACCTTGCCTGGTCTCTCAGAGGACCCTTCTGCTGTGGGACTGCTGAGGGTAAAAGAACAACAGGTACCGATCACTACCACAACAGTGCACTGTCAGCAACACCGCACCAACCAAGACTGTGACTCCCATCCATGAGATGATTCATGAACTGGAGAGCCAGGGAGTGGTCAGTAAGACTCGCTCACCCTTTAATAGCTCCATATGGCCAGTGCGTAAGTCCAGTGAACAGTGGAGACTGACAGTGGACTATCATGTCCTGAATGAAGTCACACCACCATGGAGTGCTGCTGTGACGGACATGCCGGAACTGCAGTATGAACTGCAGTCCAAGGAAGCAAAGTGATGCCACCATGGATATTGCCAATACGTTTTTCTCCATTCCGTTAGCAGCAGTGTGCAGGCCTGGAGGGGTGTCCAGTACACCTGGAATGGACTGCCCCAGCAGTGGAAACACAGCCCCACTATTTGCCATGGACTGATCCAGACTGTACTGGAAAACAGTAAGGCTGCAGGATACTTGCAATACATTGGTGACATTATTGTGTGGGGCAACACAGCAAAGGAAGTTTAAACAGAAGAGGAGGAAGAGAGCCCACTGTATAATCAGCTACCATAAAATGAAAAGTGATACCTTCTCTTTCCTGATGGCTTCTGCTTATTGTAGGGATCCACTGAAATTGGAAAGCTGCTGTATGGAGTCCTACATGGTGAGTCACAGAAGTTATTGAGGGATAAGGTGGATCAAGTCTGTTTGCAGAGCTGAAAGTTGTCCAGCTGGGTTTAGATATCACTGAACGAGAGAAATAGCCAGTGCTGTACCTGTACCCTGACTCATGGATTGTAGCAGATGCTCTGTGAGGGTGGATGGAGAGACGGAAAAAGGACAATCGGCAGTGCAGAGGTGAATGCGTCTGGGCTGCTGAACTGTGGCAAGACATCACTGGCTGGGTAGAGAAGCTGGTTGTAGAAGGACATCGTGTTAGATGCACAAGTGCCCAAGAGTTGGCCACAACAGACGGGTGGAATGGGCTGCCAAAATTAAAGTGTCTCAGATGAATCTGGACCAGCAAGGATGAATTATTTCTGGCTTAGTGGGCCCATGACACCTCAGGTCATCAGGGAAGAGATGCAGAATACAGATGTGGGTGTACTTAATCATGGACATTATCTTCCAGATTATCCACAGCTGAGAAATGTGTGCTGCAATCAAGCAGGCCAAGAGGGTAAAGCCTCTGTGGTATGGTGAACCATGGTCGAAACATAAATGTGGGGAGACTTGGCAGATTGATTGCATCACACTCCTGCAAACCCACCAAGGCAAGTGCTACATTCTCACAATAGGGAAAGCAACCACTGGATGGCTGGAGATGTACCCTGTGCCTCACACCACTGCCCAGACCACCATCTTGGGCCTTGAAAAGCAAATCCTGTGGCGACATGACACCCCAGAAAGAATTGAGTAGGACAATGGGACTCATTTTAAAAATAGTCTCACAGACATCTGGGCCAGAGAGCACAGTAATGACTGAGTGTATCATACTGCCTGTCATGCACCAGCCTCTGGGAATACTGAATGGTACAGTGGACTATTAAAAAGCAATAGGTGGTGGGACCTTCAAACATTGGNGCTGGGTAGAGAAGCTGGTTGTAGAAGGACATCGTGTTAGATGCACAAGTGCCCAAGAGTTGGCCACAACAGACGGGTGGAATGGGCTGCCAAAATTAAAGTGTCTCAGATGAATCTGGACCAGCAAGGATGAATTATTTCTGGCTTAGTGGGCCCATGACACCTCAGGTCGGCCCTGCCCCATCAAAGCCTCCACATACCAGAGAAGGAAATAAAGTCTCTTATGGTGCATAAGAGGAATATGTTGGGGAAGACAGTTTGGATTAGTCCNAATACAGATGTGGGTGTACTTAATCATGGACATTATCTTCCAGATTATCCACAGCTGAGAAATGTGTGCTGCAATCAAGCAGGCCAAGAGGGTAAAGCCTCTGTGGTATGGTGAACCATGGTCGAAACATAAATGTGGGGAGACTTGGCAGATTGATTGCATCACACTCCTGCAAACCCACCAAGGCAAGTGCTACATTCTCACAATAGGGAAAGCAACCACTGGATGGCTGGAGATGTACCCTGTGCCTCACACCACTGCCCAGACCACCATCTTGGGCCTTGAAAAGCAAATCCTGTGGCGACATGACACCCCAGAAAGAATTGAGTAGGACAATGGGACTCATTTTAAAAATAGTCTCACAGACATCTGGGCCAGAGAGCACAGTAATGACTGAGTGTATCATACTGCCTGTCATGCACCAGCCTCTGGGAATACTGAATGGTACAGTGGACTATTAAAAAGCAATAGGTGGTGGGACCTTCAAACATTGGGATCTACATTTAGCAGAGGCCACCTAGTTAGTTAACACTAGAGGCTCTACTAATTGAGCTGGCCCTGCCCCATCAAAGCCTCCACATACCAGAGAAGGAAATAAAGTCTCTTATGGTGCATAAGAGGAATATGTTGGGGAAGACAGTTTGGATTAGTCCTGCCTCAAGCAAAGGCAAAGCCATCCATGGCATTGTTTTTGCTAAAGGACCTGGGTACACGTGGTTGGTAATGCAGAGGGATGGGGAAATGTGATTTGTTCCTCAAGGGGATTTGATTTTTGGGTAAGAACAGTCTGTAATGTTGAATTGTATAATATTGGTTGTTAAATGACACTGCCACTGTATGCCATGACCAACCATGGGCAATAAGCATGGACTGCTCCAGATACACAGTCATGATCTCCTGATGCAGCTTGCAACCACCCAACAGCCCTCCTGCCCTGGAAGACACCTAGGACAGATAGAACCCACAGTCATGGACTAAATAAACTCAAGAGACATCTTGGAGGGATGGCCATTGACTATAGAAATGATACTCACGCTTTTGTATATATAAAGATATATGTGTATATGTACTTAGCTGGAAGGTGTAAGATCTGAGTGTGATGTAGATGGTATAGAATAAGGAATGGATAATACCCTGGTTTCAGCCAAGAGAGCGTTAATTTTTGCAGTAGTCAGGAGAGCCACCTACATTCTACACCACCTTGTGTCACTGCTGGGGGCAGGGGAAAAGGGGGTCTCTTTTGGTCTGTGTAGCATGGCAATGTTTTATGTTTTACATGGCTCCATCTGGTGAGTTCTTGTGTATGAATCTTTCTTGTACACTGTCATTAGTATTGTTGCTGTTACTGTTCCTTTTCTTATCTCGTTGCTGTTTCCAGTAAATTGTTCTTATGTCAAACCATGATCTTTTCCTTTTGTGCCTTCAGTTCTCCTCTCTAGCTCGCTGCAGGTGGGAAGGGGAAGGGGAACTGGGAGTGAGGGAGCGATGCAAGGTTTGGAGTGACTCAGTGAGAACACTAAATTGGGGAATACCTTTCCTAAACCATGTCAATTCTATTTGTCTTAACATGAAATGGAAGAATAGGATGGTTGTAAGCAGCACATCATCAGCTCTGGTAGATAAGAGACTGTAAATCTCTAATTTAAATTGATCTGTGTGGAACTTTGTGGTAACTGAATTAGGGTAGACAGGGCTTACAGTTTTTCCAACAGTTTACAGTTGCTTCCATGTACAGCAGAGAAGATTACAGGAGGAAACTTTTTCTCAAGAGTGCTAGGCAAGCAAATCATTCCCACCACCAAGGTACTTTTCCTTCAGCACACTGTATTTATCTTCTGCCTACTCTTTCCTGTGGGAGAAAAGTGGCTGGATTGGAAGATCACTGCTTCTCTGTTTGCTCCCCTAAAGATCACCATTATGCCATGGCTGTGTAAACCAAAGGAGCAGATGTGTGTCCAGTATTTATTTGCTGAGTCTTGAGGCAGTGAAGACTTCCTTTGACCTTAAAATAGTAGATGTGTGTTGAAGACAGGAGTGCTAATGATAAACCAGACTTTGAGATGGGCATTTATGCCGGGTTACCCACTCTCTCGGAGTAGCAGAAAAAGGCTGGGTCTTTCAGCAGCTCACTGAGATGGAGTGAAAAGACTGGTGGAGTGGCACAGTTACAACCTTGTGGTTCAGATGTTGTGGGTGGATTTTTTGCCTTGATGATCTTTGTGTTTCTATCACAGTGAGGATCCCAGTAGGCACAGTAGTAAGTAGCAGCATCATCTGGAATGACATCTTTTATTGTAAGAACACACTGCTTCTGGACAGAAATTCTTTCAACCATGTATCTGTTTACTGGAAAGCCACTTTCAGTGGTAACTTTGCCTCCTGAAAAGAACAGGAGCCTCTCTGGAGCTTCTCCCTCCTTCTGCTTGTACCAGTGTATGACGACGCCATCAAAATTTGCCTCTAATGTTTGAATTTCACATGTCATCCGTGCACTTTTTTGGAACTTGGTGATGGATTTAGGGCTCTGCATGGGAATTTCCTGTGCAAATCTGTCTAGGAAAGAGAAAAGGAGAAATTATGTCATTAGCTGGAATTCAGGGATTTGGAAAGATGCCTATTAGCAAAGCCATGGGTGCCTGTGAGGAAAGGTAGGAAAATAAGGAAGTACTTACAAGACCAAGAGGCTGTGGCCACAAGCACTACCAGCAGCAGCATGTTTGCTTGTCACACGTTGCTCTCATTGAGATTCAGAGGAGAATGAAAGGAACTCCAGATGTGAACCGTGTTGAGTGGAAGGAGGAGGTGGCTTTCCTGAATGGTCTTCAGTGATGAATCTTCTGTGTGCAAGCAGATGGGGTGTCTTTGCAGAAAACCCTCTTCAGGCTGCCAAATATTAAAATTGGTAACAAGGCTGTAGTCCTGTCAGCTTTTCAAGTTAATATGGGAAATACTGATAAATCCAAGGATTGTGGCCATATAAAACTCTAGTCAAAGTGACTGAGAAAAGGTTGTAAGGAAGAGCATGTCCAGATATGTATGGTGGAGTGAAGGTTTCAGCCTGGAGGTTACTCTGGTGGTCAGCGAGTGCTTACCTCACCTGAGGGGTGCAGAAACATGCACAGTGTCAGAGCAGGTGGGGACTGCCTTTTGCTGCTTCAGATTAGTCACCTAGATGCAGCGTGCAGAAGTGCCCAGGGTGCCCCTGTGCTGGTACTGCCCTCCACCAAAGCAGCTGAAGGCCATCAGACTGCAGAGACTGTGGAAGCTCCACTGTGGGGACTTGCCTCTGCTTTGGTTTAGGGTGTGGGAGGAAATGCACAGCCGCAGAATTTCAGTCTTACAGCTTAGCTGAGATACAAACACTTATTGGAAAAAAGGCTGGAAAATAAAAGAGAACAGCTGTTGTCAACAGCCATTGCAGAGAGACATCTTGATTGAGTGGGTCTGATGCTGTGGGGGATTCCCTTGTAACTGGTGAGCCCGGGCTGTTGGTCGATGGGAGTGAGGATGAGTTGCTTCATTCTCCCTCCTGCTGGCAGTTGACCACATGCAGCACACTCGTGGTTTGCTAAGTTGCTAAGTGATTTGGAAAGGTGCATGTGAATGCAGAGCTCTGAGGAGAGTCAAGCAAGGAGAAACAATTGCCTCTCTGTGGTGGCAACAGAAAGGATCCCCCTTTTGCCGATAAATAACTGTGGGAAAGCCTGTTTAGTTTTCTGTCAGGCCACCCTGAGGTGAAGGGAGGAAGTGTCAAGAAAGAGATCACTTATCCCAGCAGTGTCCTGCATGGGCAACTATAGCTAATCAGAGTGAAAACTGCATTGGCTATTGTATGTTGAGGACCTGAAATCAAGCCCCTGTTGCCAAAAACTACCATGTATGAAACAGTAGCAGTACATTGCTATTCTTCTGATCACAAAGCAGAAATCTGTCAGGCACCCGATTCCAGATGAAGAGTAAAGGAATATGTCAGTGTCTGGGTCTCACATGACTAAATGCCTAATTTACAGACACTGTATAGGTTTTGTACTGTAATCTTTCTAACACAAGAAGTCTCCAAGTAGGAATAATTACTGGTCAAACATGATAGTGTCTATGCCAAGAAGACACGTACAGTGGCTGGAATATTGTTTCATGAAACACCTTTCCAGGTTCAAATTATCACTGAATAGACTTGTCACTGATGAAATGGCCAAAATCCTTTTTTCAAAGAGCTTTGTTTATTTAAAGCTATCTAAATAACTTCCTCCTTGTACATCAATGCTGGCTAATCCTGACCACCTCCTTCATCTTCCTGTGTCTATAAATGGTTTCCAGGATTAGTGGTTCCATCACGTTCCCAGACTGAGATAGGGCTAACCTGACTGTAGTTCCCTAGGTCTTCCTTTTTCTCTTTTTGAAAATAAGAGAGACATTTGTGTTCTTCTAGTCTTCGGGAACCTGTGCTGACTGTTGTGATCTTCCAAAGGTAAGTAAGAGTGTCTTTGCAAATGCATTGGCCAGCTGCCTCAGCACTTGTGGGTGCATTCCATCAGGCACCGTGGACTTAGGTGTGTGCAGTTTAAGTACTCACTAGCCTGATCCTCCTCCACCAAAGGCTATGTCTTTCTTACTCCAAACTTTCCATCTGGTCTCAGGGGCCTGGGATACCTGAAGGCCATTCTTACGGGTGAATGCTGAGGCAAAGGAAATACTGAGTACCTCAGGTTTTTCCATATCATACTTCACCAGTTTCCCTGCCCCGTCCAGCAGCTTTCCCTAGTCTTTCTTTTGCCGCTGCTGTATTTGTAGAATCCTTTCTTGTTCCCCTTTACATCATTTGCCAAATTCAGTTCTAGCTGGGTTATTGCTTTCCTAAGCCCGTTCCTGCATGGTTGAACAGCAGCTCCATACTCCTCCTGGATCACCTGCCCTGATTCCACCTCTTTTATACTTCATTTTTATGCCTGATTAAAGTCGACAGCTTTTTGCTCATTCATGAGGTACTCCTGCTGCCTCTACTTGGTTTTCTAGGTGTCAGGCTGGGCCTTTTTTGAACTTGGAGATTCTTGAATATCAGCTAGCATTCCCGGACACTTCTCCCCAGACACTTCTCTCTTCTCTCTGTATCCAATGTGGTGCTTCTAAGAAGATCTCTGTAGAACTTCAAAGTCTGCTCTCCTGAAGTCCAGGGCTGAGGTCCTGCCTTTTGCCCTGCTGCCTTCTCTCAGGACTCTGAATGCCACTGGCTCATGGTCACTGCAGCCAAGGTTGCCCTGACCTTTCCATCCACAAGGTCCTTGTTGGCTGCTCAGTCATCCATGTGAGAAGGTTGCTGCCAACTCACTCCTGAAACCTCCTAGACTGGTTGTGAGAAATTCTCAGATCCCACAATACAAAGGCAAAAGGCAGGCTGAGAGAAGTTAACATCTGAGGTCACATGTACTACAACCTATTTTTCAAATAGTTGAGGAGGACAGAAACATCCATAGCAAGATGTTACATACTCAAATCACATAGAAACTTTAGCAAAAAAGTGTTCAGAGCCTTTTGGAACTATAACCCCCTCACTGTGGAGGTATTTGTGCTCATTTTTTAAGGTCCAGATGCATTAAAGGAATATCTCAAAAGATACTGAACATGTGCACTCTAATTCAGAACATTCAAGACATAAAAGTATCTCAGTGTTCTGACCTAGCTGTCAGGAAAATGCCAGCTTTCCTGGAACCACTCTTTGATTGTAGAATCTGATTTCTAAAACTCAGTACACTTAACCCAAAGGTTCTGAGAGTCTCTGCTTGTCTGCAGCATAGCTCATGGCTCAGGATTTCAATTTATGTCTTGGACATATCAAATGAGGAATTGTGACAATAAAATTAGGTTTTCTGGGCTGTTGTAGGAATTTTTAGTGACTGAAATCCAAAGGAAGGAAAAAGAAAAATATGAAAGAGGATGTGTAAGATCACCAGGTTTTCCCTCCTTCTTCCATATTCCTGTCTTTTTTTCAAGAGAACATACTAAGGGGATGAAGAAATGTTGCTCTGCTTGCTAGGATTCTAACAGAGAAGAGAAATTTATAACTCACACACAGACTGTGTTCACTGTCAGGTGAGTGCTTTCAGTAAAATCTAGCCTTCATTTTAAGAGCAATGTTTCAGACATTTATCTTAAAGTGACAGGAAGGCTTCACTCTCTGGATGTTGCATATGAATCTGAGTACTGAAATGATACACTGACTGTCAACATCAGATATTTAACACTTGTCATAAGACGTTGTTTTTCCTCTCCTGCTGCAGAAAATCATCAAAGGGGTGGAATAAGGAAGTATTTGAACTTTTAGCAGAGTTCAGAGCTTGTGGTTCAGAGCACAAAGAGTCTTTTTGTAAGGCTTATCTTCGCCCAGCTAATGATGTGGTGCCTTGATAAAACCAGTACGCACAGTAATAAAAGCCAGAATCCCCCGGGGTTAAAGAATTTATCGTGAGAGCATATGTAAGCTGAGTAGCATCCATCCGAACTTGAAATCTATTTCTATCGTTGTTGTCCTCAAAAACAGGCGTCCCACCGGACATGTACAGTATCCTCTTCGGCGGCTCTCCGGGAAGCTGCCTGTACCAGTGCAAAACGGTTTTGTCCCCCAGTCGACATAACATGCTGGCAGACATGCCCTTCATCTGCCTCTGCCGCGCTGGAGTTTGCACTGGCACTGACTGCATGTCTACACCTGGAAGTGAAAGCAGAGAAACTGCATGAGGGGAGAAACTCCTGGAGTTTGGAACCAGCTCTGTGTTCACTGTAGATGGGAAGGAGAGAGGAGAGGAAAAAGGGCTTACAGGACCAAAATGAAGTTGCAAGAAGGACTGGAAACAGCAACATACTGCCTGTGCAGATTAGACCTGAAAATGAAATAGATAGAGACAGAAATGTTATAAAACTCTTCAGGTGGACAAGCCATCAAATGACTGGGAGGAGGAAATTACTCATTCAGCACATCCAATGGTTGCTCTTCAACTTGCTACCACAGAGGGTGTTAAATTTACTGACAAGCTAAACCACAGCACAAACAGTGTAGAAAGGACAAAAAATACTCAATCTGGAAGAAATCTTCATCTATCTACCTACTACACTTATATCAGACTTACCTACTGAGCACACACATAAAAAGCTCAAGTTGTTCAGCCCGGCCCTTACCAAGGATGTTCTCCTCTTCTCAGATACATCAAAGCTGTCCCAGAAACACGTTCCACCAGCCTTTCCTTAGAACTTCAGAGAATCATAGAATAATAGAATGCTTTGGGTTGGGAGAGACCTTAAAGATCATCTAGCTCTCACCTCCACTCCATGGGCAGGGATGTCACCCTCTAGGTCAGGTTGCTCAGGGCCCCATCCAACCTGGCCTTGAACACATCAAGAGGTGGAGCATCTAGATCGTCTCTGGGTTGTCTGTTCCAGTGCCTCACCACTCTCAGAGTAAAGAATTTCTTCCTAACATCTACTTGAAAGTTCTTCCTCCTTCTTCTATCACCATCTAGCCATGTAAAGATTTGTTTTTCATAAGCCCCTTTAGGTACTGGAAGGCTTCAATAAGGTGTCCCCTAGGAATTTTCATGCCCAGGCTAAACAGCCCCAGCTAGGTCTTAAATAGGCTTGTCACTAGTAGTGTCTGCCAAGGTTCAATACTGGCCCCCGTATTGTTTAACTTGTTAGTCAATGACCTGGATGAAGGGGCAGATGCCTCCTCAGTTCACTGACAGCACAAAGCTGGGAGGAGGAGGAGTGGCTGACACCCCAGAGGGCTGTGCAGCCCTTCAGAGGGACCTTGACAGGATGGAGAGATGGGCAGGCTACTTCCCACCTGAGGGTATCTGCCTGCAACAGTGTGGCAAATGGTCAGAGCTGTACAGCATTGCTTTAAGTCAGTGTGGAATTTATGAGGCTGGTTGAGGATAACATGAGCTGGGCTCTGTGCTGCCCTTACACCTGGCTTGAGCAAGGTCTCACAATTAAAGGATGCCTGGGGTGAAGTGGAGGTCTCACAGCCCTGTGTTGTTTCAGTGAGGCACAGAGGAGTGAGCACCTGTGCCTATGTACCAGCCCTTGTCCTCACTCTCCCTTCACCCTGAAAAGTGAGCTTTGTTGTAAATCTGGTCTGCTGAGGAGAAAAGGCACACAAACACTCTCTGGAAAAGGTCAGACAGCAAAGGCTGCCTCAGACATTGGAGGGGGCCAAAGTGTTTATTTTACCTCTTGTGTCAACTATAAATTCTGACCAAAACTAAGTGACACTTTAATAGACATATTTAACTTTCATGCCCCTTGGAATGTAAATGAGGAAAGAACACGAGACATGTAATACATGTATGACCAAAGTTACAAAACCCCATCTACAGCATGTGATTGTTCCATCTCATTGGAAAGGGCCAAAAATTTATAGTATAAAAGGGCGGCTTTGGGGCAGAAAGAGGTGGAGGGACAGAAAAAAGTTTTGCCTGCTTCAGATTGGTCGATGGACTGTGTTTCTCCTTCTCTCCTGAGGGGAAGACTTTTGGTTAGCTTTGCATCTCCAACTGCATAGGAACAAGCCCAGGAATACTTATTTATATTTGTCTATCTATCTTAGAAAAAACAGCAGCTGTTAATTTCACTGTGCATCAAGAATTACAGATACATAAAATGCCATGTAAACATTTGATTGCACTGACTAGCCATGATGCATTTCTTTTGAAGATCTTTGCATTCCTTTAACTCTCTTAGGTTGTTGCATGAAATATGGAGTTCCTGTGGCAGTTGTGTCTTGCCAGCAGCGAGGTGGTTGGACCTCTGTGCAAGTTCCTGCCTTCCTTGATAAGGGGGTTGTAGCACCAAATAGGAAAAATACAGCTGGTGACTGTTACAAGACAGCCTCAGTGGCTGTGGCAAAACCAGAGTGAAGCATGCATTTCTAGCAGCCAGGTATTTGCTGCCCCTTGCTTTTTCTTGTACTTTCCCTAATTTCAAAGGCTGCAAATGTGCCTCGCAAAGACTTTATAGCAAATGGTCCCTTGGGCAGCAGCCACCATACACCATGGTCTTCCCTGAGAAAAATTTCACATTTTCTGACCCAAAAGAGAGAATCCTCTGGATCTTTTTTAGGCCTTTGTCAATAGCACTGTATGCAAATAAATCTCATGTTACAACTAGTACAGAAAGTTCATATTTTTCTGTCGTCCTTGTGATAAATACGTGAGTTGGTGTCAGGTCCTGTAGTGCAGATATATCTACAATGAAAGAACAAAAAAAAGAACTTGCATGGACAGGGGGTTGTGAATACTCTTGCCACATAAGTGAAATTTCACTGCAGGTCTCCTCACAGCTGTCTGGATGAGCAGCGCTGTATCACCACTTCTATATGTTCCCTGGCTTAATCTGCATCTTGCCCTTGTAAATGGTCTTCACAACTCTTTCTTGGAAGAGTCTTTTCAGGTGTTGCCCAGTGTAATAGATCCTTGCCAACAAAAGTCATTGTCATCATAACCATTAAGATGGGAGTGACTATTGATAAGTATCACCTGTATCTGAAGCCCTCCAGGCTAGATCTTAAGTGCAAATATCCTCCTCCTATGCTCCCTCCCCAGTATTGCTTCATTTTTGCTCTCTCAGACTCTGTTTGGGAAAGTGTCTATACTATCCAGAGATGATCTGTGTTCCTATATAATTTAGCTGCGATGCCATCACCCACATGAGTGCTCATTTTCCCCAGCACAGTGCACTATACCACCTAAGTTGTAGCACACCTTTTCTCCTTGTCTGATATTCATATAAACACACTCAGCATAAACATGTTGGGGTATTTTAGAGGCAGGAAAGTGCAATTACGATTCTCTGCATTTGACAGAAAACCTGCCCCTCAGAGCACAGGCAGGTTTCTGTACAGGCTGCCTGCCACCTGCTAGTTCCGTGGAAATGCCAGTAGGCACAATAGTAGGTACCTTCATCATTGGAATTGATGTCACTGATTGTGAAAGTGCAGACATTTGTACTTTTCTTCAAAGAAGAATACTTGTTGCTATAGGAATTGTCATCATAAGAAACTGCACCGGGTCCGATATACAGAATCCGTTCTGGAGCTTTGGAGGGTACCTGTCGGTACCAATGTATATAGGCGTACTGGAAATCAGGAATACCCTCGGCTATACAGTCCATTGATGCAGTGGTCTTGTGCCCTGTGGTAATGGATCCTTGTCTCTGCTTTAGAAGCACTTGTGCTTGTGCATCTAGAAAGAAAGAGAGAAAACAGGACAAATACTCTTAGCTTACTATTCATTCATACACATAAACATGGATGCTTCCACAGCCCTGTGTCATGGTAACAAAGGGAACCTACGAGACCAGGCTGCAGCCAGGGCCAGGAGAGGAAGCATCAGCATCCTGAGGGCTCTTGCTTGTGTCTGCCCTCAGGAGGAAGTTAACAGCACTCCCAGCAGGGGCAGAGAGCTGCAACTGAGGAAAGGAAATGACTCATTTGGGCCTTTGGAGAGGTTGTCCTGACAGCTGTTGAGACAAAGCAGCCTGACTGAACCCTGCTAAATTAACAGTCAGATTACAGCTTTACACAAGCAGCACAAACCTCTCCCTCTCTCCGTCCCTCCCACCTCCAATTACTTTTACTCATCCACAAAGTAATTTTGGAGTCTGAAGCAAATTTTTCCACTGCTTTTAGATTAATTGAAAGATTCTAAACGATGCCTGGACTTTTCCTCAGGTTGGCTGTCAATAAAACATAAGAAATAAAACTCAAATCATGGAGCTTAATGAATTGGAGGGGTCTGAAATTACTGCTCATGACACAGATTGAATGCGGAAGACCAGGAAAATACACAGCAGACTTTTGGGAGGTGACAAGCAGGACTGTGTGTCTGTGACTGTTCCTTGTCACAGGTAAGGTGAGATGATACACCTCAGAGTGCCTTCTTCAAATGCTGAAAAGAATCACAATGCAAAGAAACACAAATGCTTTGCAACCCACATAGGCCTAGTTTAAAATAAAGACAATTAGGTCAAGCAAAATGTAGAAATTATTTTGTGCAATTCAAAGTCATTTTTCAGAGGCAAGGTCACTTCTAGTCCCCTTGGAAAGAAAACTAAACCAATTCCCCTTTTCTTGTTGTTGTCATGTCATTTTACCTATGTTAGCCAGCTTTTTTTTCTTTTTTTTTTTTTTTCTTTTAAGAATTTTCACACAGATACTGCTGTCCTACAGTTGTGCCAGGAATCTGATCTTTCAATCTCCTGTGAAATGCAACTGGTGCTCAGCGTGCTCTGGAGACCCCATACTGGAGACTGGCAATACTGGGTCCTTTGGATTAGGAACGCAATGCTCCTCTGACTTTATCTATTATACGCTGTTTGGCCATAAACAGAAAGAGTTGAAGTAACGCATAGGAATATCTTTCTGTTTGCAAAAATAAAAAGATCTGTTCTCTAGGTGCAGTCTTGCTAGATGGGATGAGAAGCCCCACTGAAGTCAACTAGGAGACTTGTGTTTTAACTTAAATGAAAATTTGATCTACTCCAAAGAGAAAACAAAGAGAAAATAAAACCAGATTCTCTACTGACAGAGAAGTATAAAATGGGTATATTGCATCTGCAGTCTTGACTGGTGCTTCAAGTTTATTTTCACTTACAACCTTCTATTCTGCCACACAAATGACAGAACTGAGGTTTTATTCCAGTGATGTAGCCTGAAGGGTAGTGGGAACAGAAAGACTTTTCCTGCTTTTAGCAGGAGCCTGCTTTTAGCTAAATCTGTCATCCTATAAACCCCCTCAGAGGCAGTCCATCCTGATCCAATAAAATGCCCCTTTTGTTGGCAAAGTGAAATAACAGCTCTGCTGGTACTGGCTGCAGTGCACATGATCTTTGGTATCTGGCTGTCTGTGCAACCTGATTCAAAGCTGTTGGGAAAAGTAGGGTGGCAATGTTTCTGCGTGTTGTCAAACACTTCAGGTTCTTATTTGGAAAGTAGAGCATATCTTTCTGCAGGTCCCCTGTGGCTTTCTACTACTGTGCATCCCAGCTAGCTCAGTAGTAGGTGGCAGAGTCTTGCAGAGTTACTTTGCTCACTGTCAGGGTGAACACAGATTTGCTGGGATCCTTCTCAACAGTGAACTTCACCTCATCAGACTGGTTTTCAAGGAAAAACCTGGAGGACATGTAGGCAACATGCTTGGGAGCTTCATAGACCCTGTTTTGGTATCAGTGAATAAAAACATTGCTAAAATCAGGACTGGAGACATGGCTGTTGATTAGCACTGTTTTGCCTTCTTGCTTGGTGATGGATATAGGGGTTTGCCGCAAGTCTTGTGCAGAGCCACCTGTGGCAATAAAAGAGAAAAAATAGAGATGTTGAGATAAGAGAGCATTCCCTTGTCCACTGGTGAATGTGCAGGCAGCAGGATGAGCAGGGTACGTACAAGAAAAAACAGTTGCCAGGAAGAAAGCGCTCAGCAACCACATCATCACTGCTCTTCTTAGGGCTTCCTTACAGGGACAGGGTCAGGGCCAGCCTCAAGAGGGGGTGAAGCAGATATGAGTGGCAGAAAACCATCCAATGAGGCTGTGCCACCTACAAGTGTGTTAAATAATGATGCATGAGCCATTTCCTTTTGGTTAACTCTTAAATAGAAGGGAAAAAACCAACCACACGTCTCCCCCCACCAAACCCAAAAAACTACTCACCTTCAAAACCCACCCTTGTAAGAAGAGAGCTCACTACTGAGAAAAACAACTTTTTTCCTTCTTTTTTATTTCAACAGGGAATTTGCCTGGATGATGAGTAGAGTCACCTTTTTTTCCTTTGCTTGGTGTATTGTGAGCCCTGTTCTCCAAGATGTATTTGCCAGATCAGGTACTAGACAGAGATCAGCTTCATTTCTTACCTCTCTTACAGACCGAGGTTCTGTAGGATGATTTTGCATCCCATGACAATGTCTTCAAAATGCTTCTTCTAACAATTTGTCCTATTCATTTTGAACATTGAACATCAAAAAGCTGTAATATAGCTTCTGTTGGAAATCCCTCTTCCTACAGTCATCGTTTGGAGTAATCCAGTACAGCAAAAACAGTCCCAGTGTTTTCAAACTTTTACTGATTATTCCAATAATTAAAAAATCGTAAATATACATCCAAAGTTTACCTGACCAGCAAACATCTTCCATTACCTGGCCCTACAGTTGCTGGTTTTCACATCACTCAATAGGTGGGATTTCTCTTTGCCTATCAAGGCCACTGTCTTCATAGTCAGGCTTTTCCCATGGTCTTGGTACCCTTACAGATTTTAGCAGGCTGAAATGTAAGTTTAGCTCTCTAGCTTAAATGGAGATGTTTTCTACTATAAACTTATATGGCATGTCATCAGTAGTAATACAATAATTTTCATGTTCTTGTGTTCTGAAACCAGTAAGAGAGCTCTTTTTAGAACATGCTTTCTATGCATCTGGTGTAGTTTCCTATAGTGTGCCCTTCCAAAGCCAAATGCAGCACACGGACTTAAGTATTTTTTATACCAGTTGGCATTAATCAAATAAACCAGAATCTCTTTTTAAAAAAGGCTGATAATGAGATCTGAAAACCTGCTAATGAACAGCTGTCTTACATAGCTATCTCCCATCTCAGATCATACTTCCTCATTCAGATCATCTGAAAAAATGTATAATGACAGTTTCAATACTGTTGCTATTTGGGTTCTTTGTTTTTAAAGTAGAAATTACTTGCTTACACAAGATACAATTTTTTCCAGCATCATGAAGTAATTCCCACACTTCCACACTTCCTAATTCAGCCACCAAATTGATTTGAGTTTCACATTCAAAGTCCCAGGGGTCTTCCTATGTGTCTGCTAAGAGTATATATTTAAGTCCTGTATTTCTGTAAAAAGCTCTTGTTTGTACTTGACTTTTATCTGATAAATAAACCACAGCTTAGCAGCTTCTCCCTGCTGCTTATTAATTGTGTGGCTTACCTCACATCACTCAACAGCCTTGGAGGGAAGAGTCAACAACCTAGGGAGGGACAGACAGCACCATGCAAAGTAGGATACTTCATAAGATACCTCTCATTAACTTTTGGAAAGACTGCACTTGTATTGAATTGCTCTGGAGTAGCAAGAGGGAGCAGCAGCAGACAGTGCTATGTGGATCCTAGAATGGCTCCTTGGAAATCACAGGTATATGCAGTCCTTTCTGTCTCCCACATCTTCAACTGAAGATAGTTTGGGAAAGACTCTCAGTTAGAGGTGGGTTTCTCTCATAAGGATTCTCCAGCATTTACTTTGCCCTTCCCAATTCACACCTGGACATCATTTTCTTTTTCCATCTCTCTGGGTTTTGCATCTGTAAAGTTGCTTATCCTGGGGTAAAACTTGGAAACTGCCACGGGACATGTAAACTCAGCAATTTCATCAAAAATGCCCTCCTTCCCCTTAGTCGTTTAGGGTTGCTCTTCTCCCTTTCTCCTTCCCCCCAGCTTGGATGTTCCTAGTTCCATATCAAGCACTTCCTGACCTTTTTGCCTGCTGTTTTCCCATGTCTAGACAAAGAAGCTGGCATGTCTCCATGCAAAAAGCTCATGGCATTTTGTGATAATTCTTCTGCGAACACATTACAGCTGCAGTAAATGGCAGAGGCTAAGGGAATGGTGGTGGGTGCAGTCCCACACCATGCAGTGAGTGATAACCTTGCTGAGCTGGTTGTCCAGCTCATGCACCAGTAGCATGCAGGTGTCTATGTGGGTAGATATTTCTTTTGGAGGAAATCTCTGATTCCAGTTAATATCAGAGCCAGAAAGGGTGATATGGACTAATCTCCGCGTGTGCAGAGGGGGTCCCAGGCGACATTTGGTACCAGTGGATGTAGGTGAACTGTGACCACCAGTTACTTTGCAGATCACCTAGTGTCCTCTGGAAGTGACTGGTCTGTGTGATGGAACACAGAACAGGTGAAGGGCCCAGAGCACACCTGGAGGGAGAGCAGGGAGAATGCAGCAGTGATAAGGTTGCATCAAGAAATCCCCATCACTGGCTTCAAGGAGGCATCCTAAAGTAACAGGAACCCCATCCATGAGGAAGAGGGTCTGACGTTCACTCTGCACTTCTGCTGTTAAGGACAGAGAGTACTGCAAAATATGAGGAGGGAGAGAAATGCAAAAACTTTTCTCCACCTTTTGGCTTATATTGCACACATTTCTCAACCATCACACAGGGAAATAAAGATATATTTGCACAAGTTATCTGCTAAGTGTCATTTGAACTTGGGACTTGGGTAATAGGACATTGTGGATATTAAAATGTATGAGTAGGCTGGGTGACAATGGAAGTGTGGTATAAACCCAAAAAGAAATATATTCTGACACCCTTAAGAATAGCTAATAAATACCACACACTTACAAGGCAAGAGACAAGACTGGAAGGTTTTTAAGAAGCCTGTAATTTTATCTAGTTCTGCTGTGGCTCCTCAGAAAAGGAAGTTCAGAGATGCTGGGATCAGCATGTCTGGCTCGAACTCTAATGAGACAAAAAAACCCCCAGATATATACCTTGCCCCCTCAAAAAATGCAAATGAATTGGGGAAGAGACAAGTGCTATTTTTTATCATGTAAGCTTAATTTCCTGTTAAAAAAGAGGCAGAGAGGCGTGTGTTGATGCGAAAACTTGGTGATGTCATTCACAAGTGCTGCCTGTGCCTGGAGGACTCTAACCAGACCAGGTCACTATGCTGTTGTTCTGCTGGTCAAGAACCTGCATCTTTCTCTGCTTTGCCTCTCTAGGCCAGTGTATGGCTATTTCTGAGCCCCCTCATGACTCCTCTGGATAATAACAAGAAGTGACTGAGGGACAAGTTTTTGAGAGCTGGGGAGCACCCACACAGGTCTTACTGGGCAGAGATGTACTTTATTCTCCTGGCATCCAGCCACCAAACCTTCCCAAACCCAAAACAGCTACACGTACTTTTGTTTGAGCACCATCTTCCTCCCTGTCCTCTGGCCTTTGCTCCTTGTGCTGCCTGAGATTTTGAGGGTTCAGACATTTATGTGTTTAGACAGCTAGCCTAGGCATTTTCTAACACACTTAACATAGTTAACATGCTTGCAGGTTAGTCTGACACTGTGTGACAACGTAACAGTGGTAAGGTGTTCAGTGTAGTAGGACTTGAGTAGAAGATCATAAATAAAAATAGGAACAATGTTCTTACACCCTGGGAGAAATATCTTGTGCCCAGGGTCTTCTCTTTTTCCACAATACCATTCCACTTCTTCCTGTGCACACTTCCTCTCATCATGGGCAGGGAGAACACAGCTTCAGGTGGCTAATATTCCTCCCATCTTACCATATAAAGCATAACACAATAAGCACACATGCCTTCACCCCACCCCAATAAAACTCCTGCACCACCCAGTGTCTGGGACATCAATCAGTGAAGACATCAGTCACGTTTTAGTGAGCAGTGATACAGTTTTGACGGTTTAGGGTTTTTTTACAACTTTACAGTAAAACAATGGTTGGAGGAGGTAGCTGTGGTCTCATCAGTCCTTGCATTGAGTAGGGATGTTTCTCCAGACATCTCCTGCCTCCTGAGGCAGGGCTTCATGATCTGGCCGTTTCCTCCCTGCTGGCACAGGAATGCCAATGAACAGCCTGGTGAAAGAGCACTGCTGGAGCCTGACCTCAGCCCCCTCTCCTTCTCTGCCTACTCTCAGGTCAGTCACAAATTCTTGGACTTGCAGCAGTGGAGAAGGCTGCAGCGAGCTCAGCTGGGCTTGATAATGCCCAGCCAGAAACTTCTCTGTTTTGAAGTGCCTGACTTGAAAAAGAGTAATTCTCCACCCTTTCCCTAGTCTTCATCTGTTTTGCTTATTGACTGGGAACATAACTCCCCAGAGGATGGGATGGTTTCACAGAGATTACTTCTGAAGCACCAAACACTGCAATAGGTCCCTCACAGACAGACATAACCATGACAGCAATCACGATAACTGAATTAATTTCCTGCTAAATGTTCCTTTTATGACATGGTGGATTTTGTTTAAGATAGTTGGTCCTCTGTTTTGTTTGGAGAACAGTGTGGTACCCGCCTGGAGTACTACTAATGAAATTGTATCTAGTAGGCTAATGAGAAAGGGTCAGATTGAACATAAAGAAAACTCTATTTTCACTGAATGATAAAATCATTAGGAGAGCAAAGTTTGGACCTTTTCAGGACTAAAGCAAAATATCTGATCGGTGCAGGCACTACTTACTCACTTTGATGTAGGAAAAATATTATTATACCTTAAAGCATATAAAAGGGTGTACCAAAAGCTTATGCACATACCTCCAGTCACAGTCGTAGTCACACGGAAAGACAGCGGCGTCCTGTGTTAGCCTGGGCTCTTTAACAGCATGAGCAATCATGACTATAACATCACTGCCAGCTTCTCCCTCAGCACTGAAAGCAAATATATTTAACTCTAGCCTCTTCAAAGTGAGAACAAACCTCTGCAGTCTTCCAGCATTCAAACTGGATGAAAGAAAATACTCAATTTGGAAATCTGTCATGTTAATGAGAAACTATCACAGCATCTGCTAGGTGTCACCCCCTGAATCTACCTCCAGAGCCATTGCATATTGTGACCATTTGGTAATGGACTCAAATCTATTGACCACACAAATAAATCTTTCAGTAGTTTCACAGGATGTGAAGGTTTGCTCAAAAGAAGGTAATTTCTAAAGAGTAAAATTTTTGAACAGATGAAGGAAAGTAATGTAAAAGTCATATTTTCATCTGCTCATTCATGATGAAAACATAATTGCATTAAACTTCAAACTCACTCCCCTGCCTTTTTTACTAAGTAGAGTTTTAAATCTATAAAAAAATGGTATGAAGTTGCAAACCACTAAACCTGCTAAGCTCTGCCCAGAGTAGTTTAACCCTGGAAACCAAGTTACTTAATCAGTCCACTCTTTCCTATGCTGATAGAACTTGCTGCCCACTGTCCACCAATGTTTCCAATGTTTTCTAATGTTGATACAGAGCAAAGACAACTGCTGCCAGGCCTGACGACCTAAGGGAAGCCATCTGGAAATAAGTTTTTAGAATTCCATCTTCCTACCAGTCTCAGGATCATTGCTTTTGTTAGCTTGGAGAGGCCAGGATGGCTGGGATGGCTGTCAGGACAGCAGCACTGAGGCTCCAGCATGGAGGTTGTGAGCTAGGAGGAATAGGGGATACATGGCCGTGAGGGTGCCACAATGAGGCTAAGGATGATGATAGGCTTTGCTGAGCAGAAGACTTGCACAGATGTTCAGAGAGGCATCCCTTTGGGAACCAGCCCCTAAGGATATCTTTGGAGCATCTCTCCCGGCCCGTGTGCCCCTTCTTGATCTTTCTGTCCTTTGTGTAAAATGCAGAGTAATGCAGCCCTTGGGCACTTCAGCATATTTTAAATATTCCTAGGACCTTTTGCAATGGCAAGGCATGTTACATAACCCTGAAGGATAACTTTTTTTGGTTGTTTTAAAATATTTGTCCACAGTTAATAATTTAGCTATTTACTTAACCACAGGTAGACTATAAAATGATTTTAGGCAGAAGTAGCATATAAAATTATTTTTCCTCTTAAACCAACACTGTCACTTTGAATTGAATCAGCTGCATAACTTATTATTTGGTGCAGATTTACCCTGTTTTGTATACAACATAATTTTTAACATGTATGAGATACAAGGATATGTTGCTCTAATGACTTGAGCTGCAGCTTGATAAAGTAGTTTTCTGTCTTTGTTTGCCTACAGGTTGAAGTAGCTAGTTACTGCATGCATAAAACTGGTTTTATTTCTGGTATTGCACTGGATTTGCTGTGTGTGGCTGCAGATATTAGCCAACTTCAGATAATGAGAGGTATTAATGACATAAACTCGCAGTTGAAGATTGAGCCAAATGACAATTAATTTGGCAAATGCAAATTCTAGCATCTACCGCCCTCTGCTGGGTATAAAGGAGTAAAACTCTCAGAAGCCCTTTGTGAGCGGCTGTGTGATCCATAGGCATGGATGGATGCCAAGAATTCCTACTCTGAGATTTTTAAGCAAAATTGTTTAACAACAGTCTTTTAAATTTTCATGAGTTCTTTTTAGGTGGACAGTAGTGTGATATTCTTTCTTGGGCTAGGAGATACTTGAAGATCCTCAGCATTTGCACAGCCTCTCATGTGAAACATGAGACATCTTACAGGCTTAAAATGCAGGGTTCTGAATTTCTGCCAAAGACTATGGACAACTTCCACTTTTGTGGAGTATTTCTATGACACCTTGGGAATAACAGAACCGTTAGAGGTCTGTCAGATTTTAGCCACTCAGAGAATTTTGCATGACCTTGTGTAGTGGAGGCTGGCTGGATGCCAGGCACCCACCAAAGCAGCTCTCTCATTCCCCTCCACAAACCGGACAGGGAGAGAAAATGTAACAAAAAAAATTAACAAAATTCAACAAATTTATCTCATGGCTTGAGATAAGGACCAGGAGAGATCACTCACTAAATATGGCCATGGACAAAACAGGCTGAACGTAGAGATTTGAATTAAATTTAATACTAAATAAAATCAGAGCAGGATAACGAGAAAAAAAAACAAACCTTAACACCACCTTCCCCCTACCCTCCCTCCTTCCCCACTCTACCTCCTTCCTCAGTGGGGCAGGGAGACAGGGAATGGGGGTTATGGTCAGTTCATCACCCATGGTTTCATCTGCTGCTCAGGCAGAGGAGTCCTTCCCTTGCTCCTCCATGGGATCCCTCCCACAGGAGACACTTCTCCATGAACTTCTCCAGTGTGTCCATCTCATCAGCAGCAGCTCCCTGAGAACTGCTCCAAAGTGAGCCCATCTCACAGGCAACAGTTCTCCCTGAACTGCTGCAGTGTGGGTCACTCTTCCTAGGGGTGCAGTCCTTAAGGACAGGCTGCTCCAGGGTGGGCTCCTCTCTCCATGGGCAAAGAATTTTGAAGACAATAATTTTCCTCATCCTTTCTGTGAGACACTTGCTTTGTGGCTCTGGGTTGTGTGTGTGAGATGTGAAGAAATACTCAATGTCAGAATGGCATGCCATATACACAGTAACCTGCAGCACTTAAATGACACATCATGAGCAATTGCATGGCTTTTGGGAAATTACCAGCACATCTTGTTGCCAACAAATAATGACAGTACCATGTAAGATCTTTGTTGCAGACCAGAGACCTTTCCTATCTATGTACAATCTCAAGTGTAGTTCAAAATCCTCTGTGAATCTGGTACATTGCGCTGTACCGAGGAGAGTAGAAGAATCAAGACCAAGGGTGTTTGACTTTGATGTAGATACTCCAAAAACCAAGAGGGCCTAATAATAGTAACTGCACACAATTGACACCTGGTAAAAGAATACTTTTGGCTGATCTTAGTAATGCTTTGGGCTGATCATAGTGTCCTTAGGGTTAGGACTGTCACAATAATGGTCTCACTTGATAGTAGATCCCTTTCAAAGAGGTGGTGACATGGTGCCACAGGGAAACTGAAGTGCCATTGTCCAGTGCTGGGCTTTTCCAGTGATATGTTAGAGCAGCTATTAGTAAAATGCAAGTGTTGAGATGCAGTTAAGCAAGAAACTGGCCTGGAGGTTATCACGAGTATCACTGTAAACCAAGTGTAATAGGTTATTATGATCACCTCAAAATGGTGTGCTGGAGTCTGGAATTTATTGTAACAAGAAAAACAAAAAAAAGTTTTGTCCTTGGAGACATTCTTGGCCCTAGATCAAACCTGTTGAAGTAATGAACAGAAAACCAGAGATCTTTCCTGTAATCTCCTTAGACTCACTGGATATTTCAAATCCAAAATCCCAGTTATCACAGTTGAGCTTCTTCACAAAACACAGCTATAATTGGACTTGCCTTTGAAACCTACTGAGAGAGATCCTGAAAAACAGAAAAATCAACTCTCCTCTTCTTCAAGAGGCATAAATCCCCTATTTCTTCAACTGAGATTTAGCAAAATAAAGAGTGGAAACAGATATTGTTTGCATAGAAGGTGACCAACATATAATGAAAAATAACTGAATTCCTAGGAAAATATAGATGTTCCTAAATATCAGCAGCTTCCATTTCTCAGCAAACACAATGGAGCAGATTAGTGGAGAACTTACTTTCTACACGAAGTAAGTGGACAAGTGAAATATTACTAAGAGGCAGAGATCTTCATCTGAGTGGTGGTTAAAGACAAACAAGCTCCCTTCCTCAGTGGACAGATATTAGCTGGCGGTCAGTCGGGAACAGGAGGACCAGCAGAGAGACATGATGAGCTGGGGTTCAGACCTTTTGGAATTCTGGCCACAACTAGGGTTGAAAGCAAGAATTTAGATGTTGCACCTGGTTATGCTGTATTCCTTTGGAAAAAGAGGTATTAAATTAAGATTAGATTATGTAATACAGTGTATAAATTATATGGACTTCTTACAAAACTTCAAAAGCACCACAGAAGAAACAGCTTCTTTGGACCAAAGGTTTATTTTTAATGACACAGCACTGGAAAACATAAGTTACAGATGACTTTTTGATACAGGATACATTATATATCTTATTTTAAAAGGTTCTGTGAAGGTACGCTGCATAAATACATATAGTGAAAATATATTGTGTTTATTTATTCTCAGAGATTAGTTCTGTTTCTTTTTGAAAATGTATTCAGCCAATTAAATAAAAAAGTATAGATTAGCATCATAACAACTCCCCCTCCAGGTTATCTCATTGTAACTACTGCAGCTGGAAGAGGAGACTGAGCCATGCCTTCTCAAAGGTTAGCGGCTTTGAACATGATGTTATTCATCATCTAAGAACGAAAATTTCACATTACAAACACAGATACTGTATCATGTTTTGGCAATGGAGCAGCTAGTTTTGCTTTGAACAAAACCGTTTCCTGTAATGCCAGACAGTGAAGGAGCAATGCATGTACTGGATGATACTACACAGCCAAAGAACTACAATGAAGTTGCGAAAATGCATATATAGCCATATGCACTTATATATACACATATAAGTTCTTGTGTATATATATATTATGCATGTCCAAAAATAACATTGGAAAACATTGCAGTAGTTAACTACCTTTTAAACACATGAAACTTATAATAGTTTGACCTCATAACTACAGGATTATTAATTAAATCTTCTGCAGTGCAAAGGAATACAATACACTTAATGCAGAGAAGTTAAGGTTTTGGTATTGAGGAAGCTAATTTCAGATTTCATGGGAAAGGATCAAATACAGGATCACCATAGCTCTGACGAAGCACAAACAAACCTGTCGCCACATACTCGTGAACAAATAAGGACATTTCATTTTTATCTGATTTTTTTCCCATGTACTGCTCCAGAAATTACAGCTTAACTGTTTGCATTCATGCTCATTTGATATGTTTCAACTAGCTTTGTCTGGCACCAGTCTGTAAACCATTAACAGCTTAAACTACAAAAAGATGGGCTCCTGTGTTTCAAAGAGGTTAAAAACCTACTGACTGAGCTTCATACTACATTTGTCTGCCTGGGAGAACTACTCCAGATGGCGTGTGAAGTTCTCTGGGAAAAGTCCTTTATAACTATTTGCATCTCTGTACTGAAGCCACTCGGATTCCTTAATGCCAGTCAACCAGCCAGCCTCCTGCAAAGAAAAAGACAGAGTCTCTTAAATTTCAGGTGTCCCCCTCTTCCTCACTGTGATCTTCAGACCTGAAAATGTTTCAGAGTAACATGGCTAAAAGATTTGGCGCTTTGGTTAAAAAGCAGCCTCTTATTTTGCACAGACCATTTTCTCCGTACTGCCAGACCACAATTATGTGAGACCAAGTGACTGCAAGCACACGATATAGCCTTTGGCCCATCTACGTCCTGGCTGAACTTAATACTATAGATGAGGGGAGAATAGTTCTGAATTTTAATTTTTTCCCCTGTGATATTTTTTCTCTCATTCATGTATCAACAGTCAGAAGAAAGAACAGTTCTTGCAACCTCAGGAGTTACTATCTCTAGAAAATATGTAATTATTTTTCAAAAAACTCCTGGAAACCTAAACCAGAATTTGACAACCAAAATATCGACAAATCACCAGCAGTTCAAGCAACCAAAAGAGAGATTTCCTATTGGAAGGTACTGGGTTCTCTTAAGTGTGATAAATTCTACCTGTGATAAAATCATTTTGGTATTTTTAAAAATGACCAATCTACTCTCATCTCACTAACTAAGAAACTCCCTATCTTTTTCCTTCAAAGAAAAGGAACTGGAGCAAAGCCATGACAAACAGAACTTCTAATGCTGCCATATTATTATTGCACAGACAGTGCACATGGAGACAGAACAGCTTGAACAGATCATCACATACACCATCGAGTCGTGATTGTGGGGTGGCTGCATGTGCTGGTGGGGGCTGTCTGCCCCCAAATAAGCATCATTAAAGCAGATCCAGCTTATCTATGACAGTGGCTGGGTATGTTTAAGGGGGGACATGTTTTGAAGTATGTGGAATATCTGAGAGATAGAGGAACTGCAGCTCTCCAGCACAGGCAGCATAGACTGTAGAAAGGAATACACAGTTTTACTGGATAGTAACTTCAACACAAGACTAATGGAAAAAGCCACTGAGTGGAACTGGTTTGCTTCAAATGGAGGTTGATGTGACCAGGTGTATTGGAATTACACCTTTAGGCAGGTCTCTTCTGAAGGAGAATAAATTATAACAAAGATAAGTCTATATAAATCAACAAAGTACCTGGCAAAAGACTAAAGTATTGAGCTTTATGGTGATGTTAAACATGAAGAGGAAATACGTAATGTGCAATAAAGATATGAACAGAATGCCTCCAGAAACATGAATACATAAAGGTTTATTTTCTCCATCCCTGCACACAATTTACTTCAATTAACGCTAATGGGAATTTCAATGCACACCAGAAGAAGAATTATACTTCATGGATTCACCAAGTATTATCATGTATTTAACACCTAATATCCTAGCAAAAACAGACTAAAGTCAGAGAGCAAATTTTGCTATCCTTAGAGCAGTGTCTTATTCTGCAAACACTGACAATAAAATCACTTAAACTGCCCATGAGGTAAGACAGCATAATTTGAGTAGGGATAATAGATTTCATCCCTATAAAAAGAGCTATGTACCTGCTGTAGTATAAATATTTTGTTCTGAAATAAGTAAAAAAAACCACAAACCACTCAGGAAAGCCAAGTATTCGTATCTTGAATTAGAAGAAAGCTCAGCTGAGAGAACTGATAATTACCTACCCTTAAACAGCATCAATCAGCAAAACAATTTCAAACACAGTTCTCAGGATTCATATGTGCTTAGGGCATTAGTATTTAGGCCTATTTGAAGAGATATTCTTCATTCAGAGTAGTGCTCTTAGCTACCCGATCAGGCAGGATCCAGTCCCCCACCTCTCAACCCCCAAATCAGTTGGGAGACTTCTTACCAACACCACAGGCACCAACAGATGCCCATGGGGTGGCTGGTGCTAATAGGGTACAGTACAGTCTTCTCTTTTAAAGCAGTGACCAAAATCAACACACTTCACTGCAATTCAGTTTAACATATGGAATACAATTGTTTAGAAATCCACCTGAAATGCAATGTCAGTACAAAATTAGATGCCTTAAATGAAATTAAACCATTGTTTAATTCAGGTTCAGGCTTCCGAGGGGCAAAGTTATCTTTATCAGAAGCACCTTACACAGAGCAGCATTTCCATACCTTTAGGCTATGGGACACCACAATTTGTGTGCATTTTCAGTGCTCTCTGTAGGTGAATTTGCATTATTTCAACAAGTCCACACATAAAAACTCTGAACATTTAGGGAGCACGTAACCAATTCTACTGTGATGTTAAACCAAGATGATACAGAACAATGTAACACAGATTTTGTACCTCATCCGCTGCATGAAGTCTTTGTGTACCTGTGTGTCAGTATAAAATCTACTACAATGTAGCACAAAAAAACCCCTAAAAATATGCTGAGGTCATTAGATCCTGCTAATAACATGTATCTGTGACTTCAGGTGTAGTCAACTGTGCCATATAGTCTCAAATGAAACTAAGTACAAAGGCATAAGTAAAATCTTTTGTGTTTTCTTACAGTAACGTCATTTTGAATACACATTCCCATTAGCTATAATCTCTGAGAAAAGAAGTTGAGACAAAGAAAAACGCCAACAAAAGCAAGAAACACATGTTTTTACCTGATCAGCTGTGGTCTCAGAAGGAATCACTAGTACAATATCCCCTCGTTTTAAATTCAGCTCATCACTGTTAGCTGCCTCGAAATCATGTAGAACTTCAACCTAAAGAAAATAACACCACACATATAGATGTGATCTAAATGAAGACATTTTCTCAACAAAATTATCTATTAAATCTTGACTGAAAAAAAGTTCACCTTTATGCAAACATCTGGTTATAGACAGGTACATTCAAATTATTGTAGAATTACGGAATGCTAACAGGTTGTAATGGACCCTAAAGATCATCTATTCCCAATCTCCCCTGCCGTGGGCAGGGACACTTTCCCCTACACCAGGTTGTTTAAGGCCTTATCCAACCTGGCTTTGAACACTGCCAGGGCTGGGGCATCCACAACCTCCCTGGGCAACCTGTTCCAGTGTCTCATCACACTCACAGTAAAAATTTCTTCCTAATATCTAACCCAAATTTCCCCTCTTTCAGTTTGTACCCATTACTCCTTGTCCTATCACTACAGTTCCTGATGAAGAGTCCCTCTCCAGCTTCCCTGTAGGTCCCTGTCAGACACTGGAAGTTTGCCATGAGGTCTCCATGCAACCTTCTCTTCTCCAGGCTGAACAGCCTCAGCTTCCTCAGCCTGTCTTTGTATGGGAACTGCTCCAGTCCTCTTATCAACCCGGTGGCCCTCCTCTGGATTTGCTCCAACAATTCCATGTCCTTCTTATGCTGGGGACACCACAACTGTATGCAGCACTCCAGGTAGGATCTCACAAGAACAGAATCACCTCCTTCATCTGGCATAAATTGATAAAAAAGGCATTGTTTCATGCCTGGTTTTTATGCATTTCCTTAGAAGCAGGGACAACTTAAGGATAGTTTCCTTTCCTGAGACTATCAAAGGAAACTTAAGATCCTTTCCCAAGATTACAAGATCTCAAGGACAGATGATACTGCAACATCCCACAAGTCCTGCCTCTTGTACAAGGATGGCCACGAATATTCCTCCCATGTAAGGAACTTCCTTTCATTCCCCATTATCATTATGAGATCTGAGAGAGGGATGGCAGGATTTTACAAATAAAATTGAGAAAGGAATTCAGGAACTTCAGATTCTCTCATTCTCTTGTGGCCACTGCTGCACTACTCTTCCTGCGAACATCCATAAAAATTTGAGTCAGTCATATAGCACCCATTGCAACAGGTGATCAAAGAGGTGAGTAATGGGAACCCTACTTAATGACTGCCCTGGAAGGAGCTCCCACTTACCAGCAGATGGGTATGCCAAAAACATCTGCCTTTCAAAGGGGCTATTATTAAAACATTGGCAAGATCAGCATGTCATTGTGAACAGACCATTTTAGGTAAATGGTTTTATCCCCTTAAAAGATGGCTAGTCTAATTTTCTCAAAGCAGAGACAATTCCACAATAACATTGCAATTATGAGAAAAAGAAGCATTGAGAACCAGATGGCAAGCATATATTCTGCTTCTCCTTCTCTATGTCTGACCCAAGAGAGTGTGATGAAAAACAAAAGATGAACTATGTCA
The DNA here is from genome assembly GCA_013398055.1 of Ifrita kowaldi. Classification (NCBI taxonomy): domain Eukaryota; kingdom Metazoa; phylum Chordata; class Aves; order Passeriformes; family Cinclosomatidae; genus Ifrita; species Ifrita kowaldi. The sequence goes on from VZRS01014305.1 coordinate 101,392, forward strand.
GCATGTCTGAGTTGCATGATACTGTTTACTCTACTGTTATCCACAGTTTGCAGAAAGTATTGAGCAATGAGAGAGTGCTATGGGACTAATTAGCCCGAACTATGCAAATTATAATAGGAAGCATGTAAAGTTCATCCATCCTCAAGGAGCTTTCCTGCTGCTCAGTGATTCTAAGTGAAAAGTATTTTCAAAGAACCTTGTAAACCAGGAAACCCTGGGGGTTTTGCCAGCCAAGGAAAGAATTTCTCTTATGCCTCATTAAACTTTTCTGTTTGATTACCCTAATAGTTTATATTATTACTGAAGTTACTGAATGACATTTTGGCTTCATTACCATGAATTGTAGCCATGGGTTTCAATAGAATCAGTACTTCCACTATAGATTTTCAGGCCAGAAAAATGCCATTTCTTTAATGATCATAGAATCACAGAATGATTTGGGTTTGCAAGGGACCTTAGAGATCAAATATATTATTAGCATATCAGATATATCTTTAGCATATATCAACAATATTCCTGATTAACTATGTGGCAGTGAAGTTTTATTCAATATATTAATTTTCAGCAGTCATTTGGTGAGATTCAAGGGTTCTTATACTTCAGTGAATCTTACAGCTACATAAAGATATGCACAGCAATAAGCATGCAGAAAATGTATCTTCTCAGACTTCATTTATGAAGTAACAACATAACATTACAGTTGCAGCTGCATGTATTTGTGTGTGCATGTGGCTGATAAACTGAGAATCCTTTGGCCTCAAGAAATAATGACACTACCTGTGCAGACAAGACACATCCACAGAAGCTAGGGATATCTAAAAGAAGAATGGAGAAGCAGACCTTATAGAGAAAACCAGGTGGCATTGCTGAAGTTGCATCTTCTGCTGGAATGGGCTGATCCTGAGAAAGTACAGCCTGGATTTCTTCAGCAGGTTTCTGATCATTTCCAGCTTGGGAAGTTTCACTGAGAGAAGTGTCAGTGACCTGAGCGCCCATCTCTATTGTGGCATCTTTGGACTCATTCATGATGACTTCATGTTCTTCTCCCTCCCCCTCGTTGTTTGATGCTGGCTCTATTACTACTGAAGGGATGCTGCTGACCTTTTCCTGGGGAAAAAAAACCAAAAAACAAACCAACAATCCCCCCCACCCCGAAAAGAAATGCAAAACTATTTAGTACTTTATTTCAAGCAGGAAAACACTATTGTTTATTGCATAGGGCATATATGGGGATGAGAACTTCTTTTTTCTCTACCATGAATTCTTAAGACAGAAAACAGTATTTGTGCAAGAATGTCAAGGAATAATCCCTTCCCTGTTATTACTGCTCCCCTTACTCCTCCTAAACCTACTTTACACATTATTACACCAAATAATAAAAATTCTCTGTAGATAGCTTGGGCTTTATTTTCAGTGTCCCTGGAAATTAACCTTTTTCCTTCACTCTACTCTTTAGTTTCAGCAGGTTTGAGTGAAGCCACTAGTTCCAGTAGTCACTGTACTGTTTTTATTTGGAAATTCAAGTCAACAGGATAACAGTGATAGAAGGTCACGAAAGAAGGAAATATGACCTATTTCTTTGACTGAAGGGATTTCTTCTGATTTACAGCAATGTAACTGGAGCAGAGAGTGCAAAAAATCTAAGTAGCATGTGACCAATAATGAAGCCCAGTAAAAAAAGCATTTAACAAAACCTGTTGGAGCACCCAACCTGAAAAAAAATGTTCATTGATCCTCTTCCATCCTATCCTGGAGCACAGATGAAATAGAATACGCAGTGACAACAGGCGGTAACTGGCTGCCCAGCTACAGCATCTGCTTTAGTAGGTGTTTGCCAGTTCCTCAGAGGTTGCAGAGGAAAAGGCAGCAGGCCAGATACGGATACATGGCTTGACCACCATGATTTAACAGGAAACAAAGTAATGCTATTAATAGGACATGGTGCCAAGATACAAGAAAAATCCAATAGTTTCTCTGCCTATTTCTCCAGAAAGCCCTGTTATGTTATGTGATAAATGTCATCTCCACAGAGGGGCACAGAGAGACAACACTGGGGGAGAGCCCAAACAATATGCTGTCCATACGGCTCACAGGGCCATCATAGGAGCCATCACAGGAGCCATCATAGGGCCATCAAATCCCATCTCCATAAGCCTAGGGGAGTACAGAGACACAAAGGCACGCACAACCCAAAGTAAGGACTTAAAAGAAAGGATACCCTGTTTGAGACTTCCTAGGGCTGTCCCAAGAGAGTATCCAATAGCAACCTTGCTATTGGTTGAACCTGGACTGGTTGAACCTAGGGGCACAGAGCTGCAGTAGCCTTGCCTCTCTCAGGCTGTTGAATCTGTCCTGCTTCCCCTAACACACCCTCCCATGCACTGACATGAGTTACCTGAGACACATCAGCCTCTTCTCCCTGAGGTTGGTCACCTTCAGCAACATCCTCCTGCTCAGTGGTGGCAGCTCCAGCTGCCGCAGCCGCACTGTCTTCTGATGTCGCAGTCTTACCAACGGGTACCACCTAAAAACAACAGAAGGGAGGGACATTTCAGGATACGAGTTACAGATAGCTGCTGGAGAGAACATGGACCAGCCCCTGCCCTGTGACTTCCCTGTGTGATGCTGACCTATGGGCTTGAGTTCACTGGTGTTCCTCCTGATTTATGGAGAAGAGCAGTGCTGGGGACAAGCTTGCTCATAGAAGCTGATTAACAGGCGGGAGAGAGGCATTTACGAAACCTCGCCAGACAACCCTTAGCAGAGTCCTCAGGTGTTTTGAGTCAAAGCTTGTCTTCCAGCTCTGTTGCAGAAGAAATTTACCACTGGTTTCTGCTGAGGAGGAGGAGCTTGCAAACTGTGCAGGAGTCCACAAGACCCTGCTAATGGAATCTGTTCTTGGGAAGGGACTTCAAGCCTTCTCTAGCTAGTCACCTACCTCTAGACTTTGCCTGGCTTCAAAAATCTTGTACTCTTAATTATACCTTCCTTTCTAACAGAGAAACTTACAAATCAGGCCATGTCAGGAGAAGTAAATATATTCTACATCTGGATAAATATCAGAAAGAATATAACCACAAAGATCTATAGTTATGTCAGTATAAAAAGATACATAAAAGCCAATTCAGTCTGGCTGTGACTGAATCATTTCTGATCAGTCTGGGTAGAGAATTTAATGCATGATTTATTCCACTCTTGAAAGTTAGATAGAGAAGTATCGGCCTTCTACTAGATCAATGTTTAATCCTTCATCCAGCTGAAACTGTTACTTCTTGTTGTGGGTAACTCAAAAGATTATTGTATTCCCTGTCTATCTGTTCCCTAAATTGTTACTGTCTCTTTAAGGCCCTGCAGCCAGGAAAAACTGGGGCGGGATGCTATTGTGGGCACTATTACAGTCTGCTCGAGTAGGCAGCTCGCCCCCTTTTCCTGCGTGGTTTTTGCTTCGCTGACTGCTTGGTCTTTGCTTAAGCAGAGACTTCTCCCTTTTTGGGTTCTCTTCCGTATTTTTGTTTTCTTCTTCCTTGTCTTGGAGAGACTGCAGTTAGAGGCTTCGAGCTGCCTTGGGACGAATTCCGCAGGTGCCTGTCCACAGCCGAGGTATCGCGCCGACAGTAGCGAAGCAGCTGCGGCTCTGGCCCAGGTCGTTGTCAGCCATGAGTGGCCCCCGCCCAGCTGCTTTGCCTGGCCCTGCCTGCCCTGCTGTCTCCTGCTGTGAGGAGTGCACTGACCCCATATGGGCCGTCGGGTCTTCGTCTGCCGCTGGAATTGCTCCCTGAGCTCTTACCTTCCCGGAAGGGATCTGGCGCCATCTTGTCCCTTTGTCTTTCCCATGCAGTCACCCCTGTCGGGCGCTGCCTCGGGAAAGGGTGTTTGCTGGCATTTAGGGTGTCTTTTTGTTCTAATGGGTTCGTAAGGTTTAGCTTTTTTGTATCTAGCAGTTTATTTACGTTAGCTTTTGCTTATTGCTGTTTCATTTGTTAGTAAACTGTTATTTTTTCAGTTATATCTACTGGTATTCGTTCCTTAGTGGTGGAAAGGGATTGGTTGAACCTATAAAGGGAGGCAATTCATGCCATTGTGTTCTCCTTTTAAACTGTCTTAAACCAAGACACTTGTAATTTATGCATCACCCTAACATTTGTATTGCTATATAATGCTTACGGTAGCATATTGGGTATATACTTACAATGGATTAATCTTAAGGTTTGGACTGTTGAAGGTAAATGACAAAACTCATTGTTTTAATCTAATCAACTTCAAGACAGAATTTTTACCTTACAGCAGATAGCTCCAGGATAAAGAAAAAACACTGATGGAAAACTCTTTTCGAGGTACCAATGTCAAACCACAGTTAGCAGAGATCTCTCTGATCTCCAGTGAACAGTCTGATGCTCTGTGTTTCCTCAGCTTCATCTTTACCCTGTGGATGAGGCTCCACTACCTGAACTTAGCAACTGTTCAAAGCCACTCTTCAGGCATTGTTTTTTAGCAACATTAATATTCACCACTACTCCTATATGCTGCTATTAATGGATGTGATAAAGAAATCCTCCTGGAATCCTTAAAGTCAGAAAATATTATACGGATTTATAGAAATCACTGGGGAACTTTAATTTAAATTGAAACTGCTGCTGCTGAAGGATGCTTTTTAGTAAAAGGAAACAACATCAACAGATAAGGCCAGATGTTGACATTTTCTCCTATAAGGCATGCAAGTCTGCCTCTCATAGTATTACCAATTTTAGCAGTCTTGACCCAGGAAGACATACAGATAAATGACGAGTGTAAAAGTCCTGGAAGAGGCCAGTAGAAAAGAATGGAAATAGAGTACACATCAGATTGATTTTATACCATGCATTTCTAAGAGCATGCTGCAGAAATTGATCTTGCTGTCTATTCTGATTAAGATCAACAACTTCTTTTCTGTTTATTGGATTTGTATAGCCCATTTTATTTCACTAAGGAGAATACTAATTTACATGAATTGGCTCACAAATGCCCCACCGTGAAAGGGTGACACTCCCACAGCCTGCAGTCATGAGTCACAAAATGTATACCACAGCTCACAATCACACAATCATTTGTTCTTGTGTCTTAGAGTACAAAATCAATAAAAGCAAGAGGATTAAAAAAAGCTTTTATAAAAAGACATGTGAGGTAGCACAGAATAAACCTCACTATCAGCCTCAAATATTTGATATGTACAGAAGAGAAAAAAAAAAGGCGAGAGGTTGAATTCATACCCAGCTATATTGAACCACATCATTGCAGATACAGCTACTTTTATTACCTTCCTTCACATTGAAAGCCAATCCTACAAATATGTTTTATATAGGTAATTAATTACACTAGCCAGTCTAATAGTATTCCAAATTAGCTATCTCTAGCAATATTATCGAAATTTGGATAGCTGTCCCATTACACCAAGCACACAGGGGAGAAAGAAAGGATCATCCAGTACAATCAAGGGTGTGATAGAACAACTCAACTGTTTTAATTGCACAGACGTGAATTCTTTAGCCAGGATGCAGCTGATCCACATAGTTATACTCTCATTAACATTGCTGTCAGCTCAACATAATGCCTGCTGATAACGAACCCAGGAAGAGGAGAAGGGGTACCAAGCCTGCTGCTGGAGTCTGCCAGAGGAGCTCCCTGAGCTACACTGGTCTTCCAGGGCTGAAGTTCTTCCCCTGTGGCTGGATTTAGAACAGGAATGGGTAATTTTTACGACAGCTGGTTATAATCACAGCTAAGCTAGCTAATGTCAAGAGAGACCGATCATCACGCTTTACGGAATGCATCAGTTGCAAAGTCTTGCAAGATAGTGAAGTACTACTGAAGAATTTGTTATGCAACTTACAGAGTATCAAAGGGACCATGCTCCATTAACAGTCAAATATTGGCTTAGCAAATAACTTGATCTCTTATGGCAGCTCTTCTGCATACAGTAATACTGTTTTAAACAGAACACAGGCCAACTCACTCTCAGATAAGAGAGTGAACAAGAATTTTAGAATAAAGGGGGAAGATTGCAAAGACTTAGCCTTGATTGTAGCACAACAGTGACGCATTTCTTGCATATTTCTTCTTGAACCAGACTTGTTGGGAGTGACAAGGCAATGCTACAGGAACAACACAACACTCTCTTGCTTGGCTTGGCTTGGGCTTGATCTACCACTCCCACTCTGCACTTTCTTCCTATGCAATGCCACTGGCTTCCATATGATGTGGCAGCGCTGGTGAGGAATACAGCACCAGTGAGTCCCAAATTCACTTCCAAGTGACACTGGTATGCCCTACAGCCACAGATATATCCTTGGCTCTAGCAGACCTAACGCTGTTTCACAGCAGGATAATGAAGCTAAGCTTGGACAGCTGAACTTAACATGTTCTGAAACCAGTTTATTACTTTTTTATATATATCATGGCACCAAAATGATAACAACAAAAGAACAGGTTGCCAGCACCTTGAGATACAAATCCTGAGTGATTAATAACTAGGATTTATTTCCCAGTTTCTACTTCTATCCTTGAGGTTAATATGCAGCCATTCCTCTTGTGCTGCCCTCTGTGCACATTTGAACACGTAGTTTCACTTTAGTATACAAGGATTCAGAATAAGTACTGTTATCACCCCTAAAGAAATACAGCAATATGCAATCATTCAAGTCGACATATGCACAGCCTAAAGTATGTCACTGAGCTTTTGATTTGCTTTGTAATTTGATTTTAACTGTATCTAACTTGATGCCAGATTGCACTTTAGCAAACCAACTCATAATATGATTATATTCAAGTATCTGGGCATAGCTCAGGGCATACTGTTCTAAGAAAAAAAAATTATTAATCATAGGGTTTTTTAATAAAGAAGTTTACAGAAAGGCTAGGCAAACAAATATACAGAAATTGTAAAAGCTGCTGGGAATCTATGCAGCGTATTTCCAAATGTCAATAGAAACAGCATTATACCTCCTTTACCCATGGAGCTGCTTTGTTTGCTGCCCTGAAATATTTATCACTCTATACTGCTGCAACAGGCAGTTTCTAAGATAAATACTGCATTGAATGAGACATGATCTGTTAGAATATATGCCATGGGTGCAGATATATCTGTGCAGTGTTAGACTTAGATACCATAGCTAGGTCACAGCTGCATTGTATTGGCCTGCCTATTGATGATATGCAAATGACAAATTTTTTGCAATGGTTCTCTTGAAGATATTTAAGCACAACCATACTCGAGTCTATTCATATGTACCTCGCTTTCCTTCTCAGCAACTCCAGTTGTCTCCTTATCCCCCACCTCGACACTCTCCTGTATAAAAAGGAAATATGGTCATCACCTTACTCAAGCTGAGGCAATGGGTGCAGACAAATTGGTATTAATCAAGCCAATGGAAGCATGCTGTGTATGGGATGCAATGAAATGAATGGCTAAATGAGCTAGTAATATACTATCAAGCAGAAAGATACTGCCACATATGATCTGAAATAGAAGTATTTATATGCTAAACAAAAAACCTTTACATATGTCATCATCATCACACTGGAAGTGTTAAGGACAATTTTACTTACTTTTACTATCAGTATTCTTGTAACAGCACCAGTTTTGAAGACTTGTTTAGTAAGCAACCTTGCAGTTTCCACCAAGCTCAAATTTCTCCCACCTGTGACTCAAACTGTTTCCCTTATCACCTGCTGCTGCTCCTGTAATTCACCAGGGCCTCAGTGTAAACTTCGTAAAATACTTCTTCCACTCATGTTTGTCTGCAGCTCATTTAAAGGGGCTGTTCAAAAGATGTGGGTCACAAAGTTATCTTTTTTTTTTTCCTTTTCCAGAATCACCTTACTTTGGGTCCATATCCAGTGGTACATGCAGCAGGTGCCTAACATTAAAAAATTAGACATCAGTGGTTTTCCAAATCTGACACCCATTTAGGTGTTCAAAGGACGGAATGCACCAAATGGTAACAAGCTCCTCCCAAATAGTACTTGTTACTTGTTACCAACACCAGGTCCTTTTCTACACAACGTTCAACAGTCAAAATCACTAAAATTCAGGCTTAGTTTGAAACAGTTGGATGTGCCTTTTTTAGCTGTTTAGGTTTGACTCTCTGCAGACACGGCTATTTCTAAAGACACTCTGCTAAGCAAAAACAAGTCAAAGCCCCATTATGGAAATCAATTTGGCTAATAAATTTTGACACAGCTAGGTCAGATTTTTCTGAAGACCTGTAGGGGTGAAGTTATGCAAATGTATTTGGGGCATGGTATATTGGAGTGTCTGCTTTGGCAGTCAGAAGCCAGGAAACCACATACTCAGGATCCAGCTACCTGCCTTCACAAACACAACTGTCGCACCAAAATTCCTTAAAGTTTCAGCTGAAATGGTTGTATGTTTCTTTTTTAATAAAAGGATGCTGACTTACATGCAAACTTCATATCACTCATTTTTTTTCTACTCTAACCTAGTATATTGCTTGCCATCAGTCATAAGCCCCAAACATGCGCAGATGCCAGTACAAGGTAGTTGCTGACAGTAGTGTTGCCATAGAAACCTCTTACAGCCTTAGCCCTGTTAAAATTGCAGTGTTATATAACCTTTTAAAAAATGATTCTTTTTTTTTTTTAAGTTGCCAAGCCTCTGCTATGTGGTCTTCAACTTTATAGTAAGTTTGAGGAGACTGTAGAGGGTCTTAAATAGAAAAAACCAAATATCAACAGCAAAATATAAATATTTTAGACTCTACTGATGCATGCATACAACAGAGCCACCCAGAGAAATCTCTTTTCTTCTTTTTTGTAGAGCAGAGATATACTGTTGCCCATAAAAGCTTTATGTACAACTGCAAGTCAGTACACAGATGACTTCCCTACTTGTACTATTAAAAAGTGCTGAATTTCTGCCAGCAGCTGTCTTTACAATTTGCCTTCAGAAATCAGTATAATCTTGCACTTCAAAGTCAGGAATGTGTCAGCCTTTTCCATTTTCTTAATAATTCCCCGGCAATATTCTCTGGTAAGAATCCCATCATCCCAGCTTCGGGTATCTTTGCAGAAGGATCTAATATATACATATTTTTAAATAAGAACTGTTTTCTAGGTTAACTGAAAGCACAATTTTGGTTGGAAAGGTTAAAATAAGGAGAGCCTCTCTTGCTCCCCAAAGCTTGGGCTTTCCTGAAGCTAATTTGACTATTGTGTACTAGTCAATTTAGTAGCATTTTGCTTTTCTGATTAGCTGGAAGTTGGGATTTTGTGGATAATGGAGTTTGAGAAGAGAGGCATGATAGCATAAACCGTATCATTTTTAGAGCATGAAACCCTAGTAAAAAGGATGACTGGAATAACATTAGTAAACTAACAACCTGGTTCCACAGAGAAAAATCTGCTTCTGCAGACTTCAACAGAAAGATCCTATTCTACATCAGTTCTCTCCTGTATATGAGAGCCATGTATTTTTAATGGCCTTATGCTCCAATTTTGCACCCACACTTAGCTTCACACTCAGAATCCGGACACAGCTGACCGCTCTTCTGTATCTAACTGTTGTATTGCTCTCCCAAATTACATGCTCCACCACTTGGGCGCTGTGAATTGTACCTACAGTGGGACTGAACCCACTGTAATTAGGTACTCTTGGTTGCAGGCTGTTCCCCAGCCTCTGCTGTACTTGCTCAGTGTCTGCAAAGAGCTTATCAGGAGGTAGCTTCATGTATGCTTATATACTGCTCTGAAAACCAAAGTATTTAGCTGAGTGTATGACTCCTTTAATGGGAGAACATCAGAATCCAGGCAGGCATCAAACCCAAGGCACTGAGAAGCTCTTTCCAAACTAGTAAGTGCAGTGGAAGTAGAAAAGCTTATCTCCAAGCGCTATGTCTCACATGTAGGAAAAGAAGAAAGGGAAATAAACACATTTCATAAGCATTCACTTTATTATGATGTCCTCATGTTATCTTTGCTTGAATGTGAAAAATTGATGTGGTGAGAGGGGTAGTACTATTTGAAAAAGAAATAAGCCAGTGGTTAATGCATTATATCCTTTAGACTGTCCTTTGGATTTACAGCTGCCTTTGGGGATGCTATAGAAACAGGAAAACAACTCTTTCTGTGTGGAGAATTCCATGTACAAACTTTTTACCATGGTTAACTTTTCTTCTGTTGGCACACATGGTCATCCTGTCCCTTTAACTACCAGACATTTTATCCCCTCACCAGAAAGGATCAACTGTTGACAGCTACTAATAAAAACCTTATTTGTTCTTTGGCACTGGAGATCTGAAGGACCAAGACAAAAATACGTAATGAGATCCTAGGCAGCAATTCTGACAAGGTCTTCTAATGAAGTTTTGGCAATCTTGATCAGGCAGACTATGAAAGAGCAAGTAACTGAATCCAAAATGCCCAGACAGGCAAGTGGCACCCTATCGCTTGGACCATTCTATCCATAATTTAAACGATCACCCTACAAGAAAATTTACTGTGAAGTTCCTATAATGAGGAATCCATGCCATAAATTTTCTGGATTAATGGGATGTGGCAGGAAACTTACCACAGAAAAACTGAACAGAGGTCTGGCTGTCACTCAAAACTGGAAGCAGCTAAACTCAGTAAGAGATTCCCAATGAATCAGTATCTATTAATATTTTACAACTCTACTTTTAAAGGAAACTGTCACTCATAAAGCAAATGAATGTAGAACTGCTGCAGGGAAATGACATGTTTTCATCTTTTGCAATTTAGTGTATTTTTCCTTAGCTTTGAACATATTTGTCATTAATCCTAATCTTCAAAACTCTTCTTTGCAAGTCTTGGAAAACCCTCCCTGAAATAACAACCTTTCAGAACCAAATGCAGTCACTCAATTTCAGGCATTTTTAACATCAACACTTTAGCTTTTTTTCCCAAATTAGTAAGGACAATGTAATTTTGAATTAGCAACAAAACACCAAGAACAAACCTAATTAAAACTGTTTAACTTCTATTTAATGCCTATATTCTTCCTCTTGAATTGCTCTTAAATTGTCTGTCTCTTGTATTGTTTCTCTCTGCCTCCCTTCCCAATAGCTCTGCACTCCTGTGACTCAGCCAGAGCAGTTGACAACAGATCATGGACCCAGAACTCCTCAGCAGCAAAATGGATCAACTGAAAAGGTCATGCCAGCCAGCAAGCAAATGCAGGGTGCTGCAGAGAGAGACTGTTTAATTAGTGCTTAAGATGTGCAAGACAAAAATGTTTCCTTTTGGAAAAATGGGGAACTTCTTTTACATTTTTTTTCCTTCAAAATAAAACCACCTTTTTGGCTTCATTAGTATCTGTTCTTTCACATTATTCCCTGCCATGCACTCATGGGAAGAGAAGAGCTCCAGATCAATGACTGATTTCCCATCTCTTCTCTCTCCACTTTCCCTCCAACTTTCTTGATTCCAAACCATCATATTTGCATGAGGCATTTTTCTCAACAGTTTGACAAAACAATGTGCCTCAGAAGGCAGGATTTGCCTTCCTATAGGGTTGACAATATGAACGGAAAACACACAGAAGGGGAGAGCCTGGTCTACACAGACCATGAAGCTTTCTTCATCCAGTTATGTTAGTAGAAGGGGATGATCCTGAAATAATTTGCTCCAGTGTGTATCATGGAACCAAGCAAAAGTGAATTAAAACATGAAACAAATACTCAAAGTTCATGCCAAGTGTAATCAGAACTAAGCCTAAACGTAGTTCTGGGGAACTCACTGTGACTGCGTCCCTCCATAGGTCCAATGCTGCTAGGCATCCCCAGAGAATGGGTAAGGTTGGACACAGACAGGTATTATCTGCCCTTTCCCCCAAAGTTCTGCAGAACAGCCCATCTAGCACTGCCCACCTTTCCTCACACAGTAAATTATTTTTCCTGTTAGGAAGAGCTCAGTAGCTTGGTATCTGATAACTGGACATCTATCCATGCTCTCTGGTGCCACATTTATAGGTGCATCTACAGATACTTCCACTTTCTTCAGCTAATTTGCATCTACATTAGCTTAATATTGATATCCATATGGCAGTGTATCAAATGCTTACTGAAAACCACCTGATTTTATGGTCACTTGGGTATCATCATCCCTGCTTCACGGCTGAAGACACACAGGGTCTCCCCCAAGGCCGAGTGCAGCTCAGCAAGCCTTAAACCTTCTCTTCTAAGAACACTTACGGCACCAAACTATGCTCGACAGACAAAGAGCACAGCTATGTATCTTCCACCAGCTTCTGTGGCAGAGGAACTGACCTACAAAACAAGCCCTTTTTTCCATCCAGTTTTTCACTAGTAATCTTCATATTCTACCAGCAACTCATTAGAGCCTTTGAACATGTTATTGTCTTGAGGAAGGCATGAAAGATGTTAGACTACAAAAGCAGATGCAGTTTTCCTCCAGGGTTTCTTAGCCCGTGGGTATGATCCACCACCAAGATCTACTGACAATAGTGTGTAGGAGAGGAACATCAGTTGGATAAAAAGAATATGAACTGAGATACCTGTATAAAAAGGGATGCTAGTCAGCAGGAAAACCCCATGCCTACTGTCTCAGACCACCTCTTAATTTGTAGTGATAGTGGATGCCCTGCTTTGTGCTTCATGCAGAGCTGTAATTTCTTCTCCTTCATTTCCTGAATGCTGACATGTAAAAAGTCTCCGAACTGGTGTTCGGAGTTCTCTCTTTGGGTCACAACTGGCTTCTAAGACTGTGAGCCTTGCAGATGTATTACAATAACTTTTTTCTGTAATTTTCATGCTCTAGTAAGGACCATGCAAGATGTACATTGGCTTAGTGCTTGAAATGAAATAACTGCTAATTACATCATTTAAACATTGCATCAATTCTTTCCCCTTCTGAAGTTCATCTGGCATCAAACAACCTGTGAAACCACAACCACTCAGACAGACTTCAGTCTAAAATGCCAAATGTAAGAGGAATGACAGTTTAGGGCTGAAAGGAAGACGTGCTGGAGAGGCATGCTGTGACACAGCCAGGCACTGGGGAAACTAGCCATGGAGGGTGACACTGGAAAGGATGGCTGAAATGCAGCAAGCATGTTCACCATAACAAAAGGTGGCTCCAACAAGGCCCAGGAGGTGGCATGGAGGGCAGATCACTCACCACAGCCTGCTCTGCTGGCTTGGCAGGCTCAGCAGGGATGGCCTCCTTTTCCACAACATGAGCAGCAGCAGGGGTTTCCTCGACCTTAGGTTCCCCAGGTGGAGCTTCTTCAGCCTCAGTCTTTTGTTATCCATTTTTAAGTAGACAGTGGAAAAATTGTTGAGGAGTGTATGATGTTGGGGAGGAAGAGGGAGAAAGAGAACTGTGCCTGGCACAGTGTTGCTTCAGACTCAGTCTTGCCAGGCTTTGTCCCCAGTAAAATACAGCATGTAAAGGGCATTTTCATCATCAATGTTCTATATGTAAAATGAGCCAGTTCTACATGCCTTCCTCACAAGAAAAGAAATCATAGCTTCCTGAGTTACTCTGAAAGGTAGTGGAAGTGGAGGGGAAAGCACTCAGTCTGCTCAAAAGTGCTCCAGAAACTGCTGGCAAGGCCAGAAATTGAAACTGGCACCCATGTGTACCAACCCTGGTCTTCAAATACGAGTTTTAAAAATTACCTCCTCCTCCCTGGTTCTGTCTGCTCGCAGACAATATAGTCCCTCCTTCAGTGAGGGTAAGAAGCAATGAGCAGAGAGTGAGACTCAAAACAGTTTTATATGAAAAAAGACAAACTGACTGATTGAATTCTAGCAATGAATTCTAACAATCATCCCTGACTTCTTATTAAAATGCATTCTCTCTTGAGCTCTCTATCACCTACAAGGCACCCATTTATCAACCCACTCTTGGGATTTCCACCCTTTTAAATTCTGGCCTCAGCTTGTTTTCTAACAAAAGGATCTGTGAAATATCACCAGCAACATGTTCAGTCTTGTGGCAAAATAGCTCACAGCAGAAGTGTGATCTCCAATGGAGACATTACTCTGCAAATACATGCACAGAGCAAGGGGAGAGCTCCAAGCTGTGCTCAGCATATTCAAGTTATAAAGATGGCTGATTCAACCAGATAGAATAACCCCAACAGATTAATTTGCCACGAACAAATTGCTCAGCATAATATGAAGCTCAAAAGCAATTGCTTTGCAGTTGATAACAGGCTGCTGGCTAGAATGTGGTATCTCCTGTGATGAAGAGACAGCTTCTATGAAATTCTTCATAGAATTCTTCATAGAATTCCTTCCTTCAGGATTTGGCACAGCATTAAGAAGTGCTCACTCATGTTATATTATACCATACTGAGCAAAGATCTCTCTGTGATGTGTATTAACGCCAGCTCTAGAGAATTTCATAAGAAGAAATAGGACTGAAATGAGAAACACAAAGATTTATCCCAGGTAAGATGACTAATGAGTTTCCTGAGGTTTAATGCTGGAAGATTCTTTCAGACTTAAAATCACAAGTAACATAAAGCAGATTGCTATGATGTGCTTCAAGTCACTTGTTGAAAAGCATACATCAGACGAGTACCACATTGCAGCTACAAGTAAAAACACTCTCACAATATTCAGTAACGATCATGAACACAAACACCACATTAAATAACATTAAATATTACCCTGCTGCTGTTAAGTAACTATAGCACTCACCCAGCAATGCTGTTATTGTCATCCTTGCCACAGGCTAAGCAAAGACTGTAAGAGGAGCTAAGAAACTGCCCAGGTAGGATCACTTCCAAAAAGATTGTCCCCTCCTTAGAAGTAGACTGTGCCTACTATTAATACGTGGTGAGTAGATAAAATTACAGCAATTTTGGAGATATGTAACAGCCATCACGTACTATCACGTAAGTGCTGTACACCAGACCATAGTACTCATTCTAGTAATTTCTTAAATGCAATAAATGAACTCTTTGACTACACCTTTATAAAATAAACATACCTTACAATATTCTGGTTTTCTTTTCTTTTGCTCTGTGCTATCCTTGTGAAAGATTGTTTCAGTGAGTATGGATTTACAACTACAATGACATCACCCACCAGCTCTTCGAGGTGGAAGAATTGCATAAGGTGGTGTGATTTAAAGGATGGAAAACACAAAAAAATGAAAATATCTTTGCACAAAGGAAAAATTGTAACCTTTTTGGCAAGACATTTAAAAAGGAAGCAAAAGCCACCACTTACCAAAGGCTCTGTCACATTCTCATTCGATTGCACTGTAAATGCAGAGATATCCTGGATATAGAAATGAAAAATAACAATACAAAAATATTTGAGACAGGGTATTTGCAGGCGTCCATCAAAGACCTGATTTTTTAACGGTTTATTCAAGTAAAGTCACTAAGTACATTCACATAGAATAAGATGGCAAATACAACTTAACTAAAAATTATTTTTAATACTTATTTAGATTATCTGAGTACTATTAATATTAAAAACATTATTTTTTCAATTTTATATTCAATGTTTCTAGACCAAAAAATTTTTCACTTCACTAAAGGTAGTGAAGGACTTCGTTTAAGGTGCAATGGACTTCTAAGTTGTGGAACCCTGAATCCTTTTTGCAGACCACACATGGCTGTGCCTGGAGACTATGCCAGCTCTAAGCTACTTTTGTCTTGATCATGGGCTTTTATTTGAATAATAACTACAGTAATTACAAATACAAAATTTTACCTGCATTAAGAACATAGAAAAATGGAGGTGTTTTCCAACATCTCACTCATTCAGAACTAATTAATTTGCAAAATATTGCTGGGCCAAATTATTTTCCTACCACAGAGGAGACAGCAAATAATATTTTCTCCAGACAAACATTGTGCCTTAATTATTAGAGCCTTGTGCTTTTCCTCTTAAGTCTGGATACTCTACTAAACTAAATGTCCTGGAGTAGAACGGTTAATCACTGGAAGACTCATTTCCATCCCTGTATAAGCTGAGCCTTTTAGGGCAGTTTTAAAATTTGGTGTAAAGGCTGTGCTGTGGTTGAGCCAGTCTCTAAGAGAATGCTGGAAAATAATGAGGCCCCAGGTTATCCACCTGCAATTTGGGATCTTGACACAGCCCTGGAATTTGAAAGCATAAACATGGTGTCTTTATGTGCGGTATCTCTGTGACGTGTACCACAGACTCGCCACCAGCACCGCAGCAGATAAATAATTTAGGTTAAACTTTGAGAGTAAAAGATATCTTAATTGAAAATAAAGATGAAGAAAAAAATAAAACTCACTATGTATTTACACACAGAGTCACTGGAAATAGCTGAAATCGAAAACCTGCTTTATAGGATTTGGGGATTGTGAGAAAAATAATCCACAAAAGAGCACAATAAAAAAGCTAGACCAGCCTTTTTAGGAGGAAACAGCTGTCCCACTAAGGTAGTCAGATTTTTTGCTATTGGACTCAGTCAGGCCAAGACTGAGAATCAGAATATTTCTAGCAACATCTAAGAATTTCTGACAACAGACAAGGCCTGGATTTCAAACAGTATGATGTCGCTATGCAGCTTGTCTACAGAACAGATTTCCTGAATTTGTATAGCCAGTTCTAATGCCTTCCTAGTAGCACAGAAAAAAATTATCTCAAAACCTGTTTATTTCTTACCTGTGCAAATCCATTAAATGCTATGGTGGATGCCTAAGTAGAAGTGAAGATCAGAATAAATTATCATTTGTTTACTAAATCTGAACATGAGTCAAAACATTTTTATTTGCAAAATAAAAATGTAGGCCAGACATAAAAAAAAAGGAAAAAAAAGAAAAAAAATAGAGAAAAAATAATAAAATGAAGGGTGAGGCAGCAAGAAATTTGACAACAGCGCTATTTGATAACAGACATCACAGGCTTCAAGAAAATAGCAAAAAGAAAAAGCAGAGTACCTTAAATATTTTTTAAAAAACAATAATTAAAAAAAGACCAGGTGCATTTAAAGATCTACAGATAAAACACAAAAGCTGCCAGACACAACATGTCTTCACAGTTCAATGCTTCATTCACCATTCTGAAATGCATTTTTGTCAGCCTGCTTGAAGGGCACCACATTATGAAGAGTTGTGTGGCAGTTTTCCAAAAAAAAGAATAGCATGGGCTTAGGAAGGGTAGTAGGAAACACACAAATGGAGTATTTTTAAACAACAAGGTTATGTATGGCCTAAGAAACTCTTTGTCTAGACTAGGCTACACACTGGGGTAGGTACCTCTTCTTTATCAGCCTCAATTTCCTGGTACAACAATCCATATCTCCGGTTAGCAATTTCATCTTCAGATAAATCTGAGTTGTTGGTCTCATTGTCTTTAGGACTAGTTGAACTCTCGGTGCTAGCATTTCTGGAATTTCCCATTTGAAACAGAGACAAGGGTCTAGCTATCTCCTTGCTCGGTCCAGGATTGCTAATGCCTGCCTGCTCCCCAGGCAAACCTTGTTTTACTGGTGTTTCCTGAATTATGTGGCTTGTGCTTGCACTTACTTCTCCCCAGCTGTTATCAGTAGCTCCTAGGTCTTCTGTAGACCATTTATTACTAATGCCTAACCAAACATTTTCCATGTTACCTTCTTCTGAGTTTTGCTGCTCTGGGAAAAAGGGCCAATTATCCATTCCATTGGCTTGGCTATCTGACAGACTAGAAAAACCCCAGGAATCATTAGTAACTGTTGGATCCCAGTTTGCCAGCCAGGGCTCTGTTTCCAAGGCTGCAGGAACACCACTGCTAATCATTTCAGCGACTGCTGTTGCTGTCCTACCTGTCACTTGGTCATCTGCATTACCTAGGCAAGGATTATCACAGCTTTTGCTAGCAGCATTGGCTGCCTTGGGCAGCAATGGCCACTGTTTTTCAGCAGCAGCTTGATGTTTAGTACCAGTACTACCATTTGGGAGGTGGCTGATGCTATTATCTTCAGTTCCTTTACCAGTCTCTTCTGCACTGAATAATTCAGCATCACACAGATCACTTCCAGTATCTGAAGGGTACTTTCCTGTGGGGTCAGTTATCTCTAGGTCAACATGTGCCCTCATATTTATACACTCCATGGAGGTACTCTGGCCAATACCACTGTCAGTTTGGTCCAAGGCATCCTCAAATGTATTTTCATGGTCCTCATCCCAGATACCAAGGACTCTCTCAGGTTCAGCACCAGTGCCTTCTACAGTCTTACAGTTGTACTCCACTATTTTGTCCCCACTTTCCAGCCCGGTTCTCAGAGATGGTATTTCTCTATCTGTCTCCTCAATGACACTGACGCGTTTGAATTCTTCTTCTGTAGAGTTTTCTAGGTTAGCACCACTAGCTCTCCCAGTATCCCCATAATTATCTTCAAACTCATGTAAATTTTCTACCTCTGTGCTGACTAAAAGTTCAAGATCTGATTTTGCTAAACCCTTATGAAGTTCTGCCTCACTGTTTCCTTTGGTTTCACAACCTTGCTCTTCCAGTTCCTCTGTACCTTCTACCTCCTCGTAGTTAGCTCCAGTCTCTACCTTTTCACTTGGCTTGACACCTGCCCACTCGTCTTCCTCACGCTCTTCCTCTGCCTTTTGCACATCACATGGGAGGGGTTCATCCAACAAGCTATCAGTTCCCAGGATGGGTGTCTCAAAACTGGTTACGTTCTCTAAAGGCTGATTGGTCACCACATCTTCCCACACGACATTTTTGGCATCCAACTGGTCCTCCAGTGAAGTCCTCTGGTTTTCGCTTACAGAAGCTGACCCTGGTGCAGCATCCTCCTGCTCACCTACTGCAGGCCAAACACTAGCAGGCAGAGTACCCGTGGATTCGCTTGAGGTTTGCTCTGCCCTGGGGAAAAGCAAAGAACTGCCTGCAGTGATTTCCTGGCTGATAGTGGGTGTGCTAACATCTAGGCCCCAGTTGAGTGAACCTAGATCAGTTTGAGATCTGTTAGTATCTTCTGATGACCCACTGTTTGGGGTTTCCTCCATGATCAGGTTACACAGGGAAAGACTTTTTGAAGAATCAGGCTTTAAGCAGACAGAAAAGCAAAGAAAAAACACAAGATGAAAAAGATAAAGGCGGACTTGATGAGAAAACACAAAATTTGTATTTTATAAGAGCAATTCTAATCTAAAGAATGAAGTGACTAAATTAAGCCAGTTAAGGAAAAGCTATGTGGTTTGCAATATCTGAAGGCAATACACTGTAATGCAAAAGAGCAGCACTGATACATAAAACCAGAAAACTATCTATTACACCACAGCGATTAAAGAAGTCCCTAGAGTGGTTGTGATTTTGGGGGGAGGTTTGCTTACCGGCTGCACCAATTCGCTGCTTGTCTGTATAGAAGGAAGTCATACACATAAAACACAGAAAAGAAGAATATGATGTACTTTGATACAGCAGCACTTCATTAATTAGCAGTTCTCTAACCAGCTGCAGTTACCAAATCAGGATGGGGAAGGAGCGGTGGGTCCTTTCCTGCCACTCCACCCAAGACTAATTCCAGGCCTGTGAATTTTAAGCCTCTGAATTATATTATATAAAAAGTTCTTAATGTATGTTGAATGTTTATCACCTCTTGCTTTCCCCTGTGAGTCACTGACATTTTTATTTCAAACATTCAGCTATGAAGTACTCTAGCATTTTTAAAAAACAGAGCAAAGACGAAAATAATTATAATACAGAATACATACATAACATTAAAAAGCTATAAATAAAACTGCAAAAAGAAGACATTGATAAAGCTATCTAATCTAAGTTTAAAGCAATACATTCTCAACATTTCTGGGTTATTTTACCTGGTCTAGATATTTGCAGCCTTGAAATCTGGCTAGCCTACACACAGAACTGTTTTTATCAAGCTTTATTTAACCTCACACAATATAAAGGGATGAGCATTTAGTATACATCCCACATAGAATGTGCTCACAAAACAGTGCTGCGAATCTGAATACATGGCAAGCATTCACAGATTTCTGTGCTGGCTGAAGCTACAAAAAGTCAAACATGAACATACCAGGCTCCATGTCAAGTCAACCCAGCTAATTCCATTACATACAATCAAAAGAAAGCTCACAAAAATGGATTGTTTTCTTCCTGCAGATCATTTTATCTGATTTGACACCAGGAGGAAGAAGGAAGGATCCATGCAGTTTCCTACAGTAGCAGTATCTTTTGTGAGTAACTCCAGTTCACACAAAGACAAGCTAAACTCTGTCTTTACTCGTAATTTTGAGAAAATGGTTGTCCATTGGGTTAAAGTCCGAAGGTCCTTCAGGTATTTAAAACAAGTGACTTATATCCATTATTACCTTCTAATAGCTGTACTTCGGGCATATTAAAAGCAACACACTTAGATGTAGTGATTGTGAATCTTATTAGCCTAGATTTCTGACATCATTTAGATTTTCTAGGCTAAGCCACAGAGATTATTTTTTGTTGTTGTTAGTTTTAAAAGATACCCAGTGGCTTCATATACTTGAAAGAGTTTGTCATGATCTGTAAATTCTTTACCTTGGCTTTTGGTAAAAGAGCTGTAAATCTGAGTTTAAGTTGTTACAAAATCAGAGGCACAGAAATACAATTATGTATGTCAGGCTTACCGTCCATAGATCCCATGGCAGTGTCTGAAAAAAGTAGCGGAAAAAAGAGCTTGTCAGAAAAATACCATTTCTGTACTGTATGTCCAACATGCTACATAACAATGTCCACTAACTAAGAAGAGACAACTTATTTATATGCATGCTTATAGTACATACATATTTTATATATTAGCACGTGTGCTTGTGTGTGTCTGTGTATGTATCTGCATAATACTTTTGGTTATAAAGGATGGGCAGTATGCAATGCATTGTGGTATTTCCCACTTCAAAGTAGTTGCTGCTTTCCAGGAAACTCATATTGCTGTGTGCATGAGTAATGGTCAGGTTCTGAGCTGGTGACTGAGTGACTTTCAACAGGTATATGAGCCTCTGCAAAGTGTCAGCTTTAAAGAGCTTACAAAGGTCGGGTCTTCTAGCCAGTTAGAAATGATGCAGCTATTCACTGAGAGTAAGTGGGTTTCCTCGCAACACTGACACTAGAAAGGAAAATGGCATACTTTTTGGGAAAGGAAATAAGAAAGTTGACCAGTATTTTCTTTTTCTTGTCCAGTGTGTTAATAAATGCTACAATGCTCTCAACAGAAGAGCTTAACAGACAGATGAAAGAAAAGCAACAGGCTTCATGCCAAATATTTATAGCCCACCATGAGACAGAACTCTGCAGCTTCGTATCAAAAGAGAAGAGAACCAGGCAGGTTTAGAAAGGTCTGTTCTAATGCAACCATAGAAACAGAAAAGCAGTTGAGGAAGGACAGACCAGGCCTCACTTACTGTGGTTGGATCACCCTGGCAGAGCAGTGGAGGGAGGTAATGAATTAAATTAACAATAGAGAAGTCATGCCAGGCCTCCCAGGCATCATGCACAGATGAGTACTCCTGTCTTCAGATCACTAGTTCAATTGTTTGCTGAATGGAAAATATCTGTGACTGAGGCAAAAACTACACACATATAGAAATACCACTTAAGGGTCTCTTAATCTCCCTGCAAGCACAGGGCTCTCCAAACACTGCAGCCACAGTCTCATTCTCTCATACTCTCTATACTGCCATAGTAATGACCCTGCCAACTCCAGTGAGACCCAGACTGCAGGGCTGTCTTCCCTTCTAAAAATGCGGTGTTCTGACTCATCCACATGCTTTGTAAATGTGGACCATCCTTTCTCATATGTCTTTGTTGTGTGGAAAGGTGAAAGGAGTGAGTAAAGGTGCTCAGTGAATGTTTCCTATGCCCCTAGATGAAAAGTTACAATGTACTTTTCTACACAGAATTATATTCTGTATTTCGTGGTATAGTTGAATACAAAATAATTGTTTTTCACTAAAGTAATAAACTTTTCTACAACCTGTACAATATGATGTCAGAACAAATGTATTCTGTCATAAAAGTTAAGTATCTTTTGTTTAATGATCCCACTGCTCTAATCAGCATTATTACAAAACAAGCTGAAAGAGTTGTTAGCAAAGTCACACTTAGTGTTTTCTGTCACTGCAGAATGCTATGGAATTTCATTTGCCTTCCCCTTCCTTTTCTCTGTTTAGAGGGAGGAAACACATAACAAGTAAAATGCACAAAGCTTCTGCTACAATGAAACACTTCTCATAGCAAATCTCAATGACAAATTTCAGCTAATGTTCAGAGTGCTGACAATGGATCGTTTTTCTGACAGCACATATCCTGCCAGAGATCACTACAGATCTCATTACATAACCAGGACTTCACACCAAATAAGAAGTTAATTAACTGAGGATGAGATCAGCAGAGAATCAGGACCATCTCAGCCTTTAAGCTTCTTGTTTTCTCACTCCTTTCCCAGTGCTGCATTTCTGAACAGCTGATTAGTCTTCTCATGTCTCACAGAACAAGCCAGATTAATAATAGCACAGGGAGATTAATGGTAGCACAGGAATAATAGGTATTGCTAATAGTATACTAACATTGCTTTTTTATGTACAAGACAGGGATACAGATATGCTGGCCAGGAGATCTTCCCTACTTTGCTACCTCCCCTCTGGATAGTGAGGGTGAATTCTGGATTTTAAAATAGCATGTCCTGTAGGAAAAGTCAATGAATATCAGCAACTTGATGTATCAGCCTTTTCTTTTAAAAAAAAATTGTCATTTTTTTTTTCACATTGCTGCAAAAAACTACCATTACAAATATTACTAATGAATGTAGAATTTCAATAACACAACATTCTACAAGAAAACACCCTATCCCATACTCTAATTTTCTTTGAGGTTAGGTCTAAAACAGATTAATAGCAAAACCACTCAGATCATACCACTGCTTGGTACAGAAACTCCATCATATTAGAGCAATTGCATGCTGACTCCATGAGACCTAGGTCCCCTAAGGCATCTTTCCAGACATGAAGAATCAAAGTCAGCTCAGAAAAGCTGTCAGAAAAACAAGCACTGGAGAATGTCGCTGTCGCGGCAAGGACGAGTAGAGAAACGAGACAAAGTCCAGGCCAGGGGAACAACACCTTATATTAATAATTAAATCAGTCTTTTTATAACTTGGTTCGCAATAGAAGAATGACATGATTGGACTATTGAACAGTCACCCACCAAAGTGATTGGCTGGACAATGTAACATCCATTCCAAATGTTTGTCTCAATGTAATCCATAACAATTCTGCAAACAACTTGCAGCTGTGAAATAGTTTACAAAATAACAACCTGTTTCTTGGCTAGTTCGCATGGGAAAGCAGTATTCTCACCGCATACTGCAGAAAGCTGGAAAATTTCTCTGCTAAAGCTTTTCAGTGTCCATAGGATAATAATAATATTTACACTAAGAGTTATTCTAAAGACGTAAAGTAACAGCATGCTAAAGTCAAGACCAAGGTACCAGCAACCATTCTCATCAACAGACATCTCATGTTACCGCATGACAATTTCCTCTCCTTCCAGTACATCATAAAGTACAGGGTTACTGAGGGGGAAGATAGAAGGTTGACTGGTTCTCAGGAGGATAAAGTTTTTCAGACACTTCTCATTAATACATGAGGCAAACCTTTTCTACCAAACACAGTACACTGCATTCAAATGCTTTGCCTATGTCAAGGCGAAGAGATACCTGAGACATGGGTGAATGACTAACTCCTGTTGATACAGCTTCTGGCTTGAAAGGGTCGAAGTCCAAATCCAGTAAAGACTCCTCTTTCTTAGCTTCAGGTACTTCATTCTGTTAAAAGAGAAATATAACTCTTGAAAACTTATCTTTTAAAAGCTGCCCTGGGTAGTAAAACATTAAAATGGTCAAGAAAAAAAAAGCAAACCACAGATTTACTAGCTGTGGTGCACACCAGAAGGGTGGAAGCTCTGAAGATTTTCTTGAGCTTTAGTGTAAGTTTTAGGAGATTTGCTCTTATGATGTCTTTGGTTTCTCTGTTGTACAGCTTTGCCTTTTCAGGCTAAACAGTCACAGCCCTTTCAAAAAAGTGTTAAGTGTACACCACTTGGCTGTGAAGGCCCTTTTAAAGTGTTTTGAGACAGACATCAAAGTTAAAAACTACATAAACAGCACTCAATGTCCATACATTCTAGTGAGTTAATCTCTCCCCAAACACAAGCATTATTAAAAAGCCAATACAGAAGGATATAAATGCATTTGAATTACGTTTCAATTCCGAACATGTATATCAATTTACAATTAATGTTGCCTTCAGCTCTAAACTTTAGGAAACATCTGACAGTAGGGCACTGGAACAGGCTGCCCAGAGAAGCTGTGGATGTTCCATCCCTAGAAGTGTTCAAGGCCAGATTGGATGGGGCTTTGAGCAATCTGGTCTAGTGAGAGCTGTCCCTGTCCATGGCAGGGAGGGTGGAACTAGATGATTTTTAAGGTCTCTTTCAACCAAAGACATTTTATGATTCTTATTAAACTGGATTACATGGTAGAGCCTTCTTGGTTTGCAATTAATAAATTAGCCAAGGCCTCTGAGGTCACTATAAAAATATATACACATATATATGTTCAATGGGCTACAGGTCTTTTCTGCTGTAAAATAACCTGAAAAAACAATTAGTGTGCTTCAACATAAAATAGTGTGAGACTGTAGCTGAGATTTAATTATCACTAACTGTAAATGTTCTAGGCAAGCACCTTCGTCTTGATAACAAGGCTAGTACTGCCTGCTGCAAGTTGTTCAGTGTTTGTTCAACAGTGAGAGAAGCTCACCATAGAGACAGGGCAAGTCTACCACAATATGGCATGTATAAACCCAGCAAAACTAGAAGATAATAATAATGATGATGACAGTAAAATAAATGAGCAAAGACTTTCTATTATTAAAAACATTTAAGAGTATAAACTTTCCAAATTAGTGTTACTATTGGTAAACACATGTTCAAATTTAGGTAATTAATGCTTCCATTATGCCACAAAACACCTTAACTCTCTCTGTCACCTGCAAACATGGTAAAAAGAGCTCCTCAGCTCCCATGTTAGGAATGACAGAGTGACCTAGAACTCTTCAGTCTGTAAGAAGTGTGCTAGGGGTGATGTGAGAAGGGTCTATACCAGTGAGAGAGGGGTTTGGCTGCTCCCTGATCCTTCCAAAGCAGGAAGGCAGTTGGCAGCAAAGTTGGTGGGGACAAATGTAAAATAAAAATGTGGTGGTGCTCCATGTGGCAGAGTCCAGCTGGGGACCTCCTTGGCTTCAGGTAGTGTGAATGTGAAAAATGTACACATGCTGAAAGACTGAATAAATTTGTGGCAGTTTGTTGAGGCTTACTATATAGGTAGAAATCATGGTGAGGAAGCCCTAGAGCAGCAAAGGACTAGAGGCTGAGAGACTGTAGTACAAGGGGGTGTCAGGAGTACCAACTTTGCTTGCCTTGATTTACCTTCTTTCTTTGGCCTTCTGCATCACTGGTGATGACAGATAAGTGGTCTGACACACTGAAGCCTATGTTATAGTCTCACATTTTAAAAAGTCAAGCCCACCATTCCCACCAGTAAGCAACATTACATACATTCTCTCATGCCTTCCATCGAGTGTATTTAGATTGCATCATATATGCTCTTGAGGCACTAATATTCATACGGTCATACACCTTGAAGAAACAACAGCATTTGCTGGCATATAATCAGAACTGGATGGAGACATGAAAGATAATTATCTTTCACTGAGGTTTGAGAATGAAGTTGCTACCTATGAGGACTGAATCAAATGAACAGGAGTCTTACTTAGGCCATGAGTGATGACAGCTAAGGTATTGGAAGTGACAGGGTACTGATCACTGATAGCAAAAGTCATCACTACCCATGACCCTTGGACCAAAATGAAGAGAACACTCATCTTAACTTTAGTGACAAAGGCCCAAATAAACATACAGAGTACCTAAGATACCACATTACAGGGAGATGCAGGAAAAACAGGAACCTCAGGAAATCCCTCAATAAGGGACAAGCTGTGACAGGAAGGCCTGCCAAACATCCTGTATTTATTCCACCATAGCATGATGAAGCATGAATAAATTAAACATTTGAAAGAGAGGGCTGTGGCAGAAGCAAAGCTGTACCTCTCAGAGGTATGTACAAGGAATGAAGAAGGCAGAAGAAACTTGCAAGGACCACCAGAACTGTTACCCTCTCTCTGCACACAGTCTGTACAAGCCTTAAAATCGCCTTAGCAGTTATGGACCATTCACTTCAGATCTGTCAGACACATTATGTATCTGTAGGGGGCATATAAAGGCCTATGATGTCCAAGCAAGTAACTGGACACTAGGGAGAAATGTGATGTGAAGAAAAGGAGAAATTAGGCAAAGAATACTCATTTCTGAAATATCTGGAACTGGTCACCCAGATATTTCATCTTTTCACCTCCTACTTTTACTAGGCAGTAATTAAATCAATTTTTGACGATGAATAACCTGGATGCGTGAGATAGTTTGTTGAATCAGTGCAAAAATATTCAACAGCATCAAGCAGAACAGTCTTTCAGCACGTTGCACTAACAAAGCAAATGCATTAGTACGGCTTGGTAAAGAAGGAGGAGCAACAACATTTACAGGATATTTGTGTTTCAGGAAACGGAAGTGTTTGGCCTGTTTGCAATACTCTCCAAAACACTGTATTAAAGCAGCAAAGCTCTACTCATCAGCCTGCTGGTTTTCTGCCTCTGCATGAACAGTGTCTGGGACACCAGCGGTGGTCCCTTGGGAAGGCCTGTACCACTGGCAGGCTCTGCAGGCTTAATAGCTTTCTCCAAACTGCTCAAGAAGGGCTTTTGGAGAATAGGAGAAGCCATAAACACCAAGAGGAATAAGTCCATATTTCCTATGGATTTCATGCTATATATTTTCCTTAACTGGTTCACATATACAAGGATACAAAACCTAGACATCACAGTATTTGGGTATGTCTCTACATACTCAGAGATCTCAGATACAGTAAGGATGCTTTAGTGATGGGGCTGGGTTTTGTGGAGGGCGAAATGCAGATGATTGATGAGAAGGGGGCCAGGGAATAGCTTAGGACATTCCCTGGCCATTGACTGTGAAGGACATAAATCACTCACTGGAGGGAGATCCATTTTCCTTGAGAGACAAAGGAAAAGACTTCAGTTCTCAGAAGCATGCCCACTTTTATTATGCTATTCCATTTCTATGACAATCTCTCATAGAAAGGATACAAGGGTTCTGGAAATGTGACTTACACTTAATTAAAGCCTTGTTCCAGTGTCATCTCTTAATGGAAAAGCAAACCAGTTCCACTTCTGCTTCCCCGGATGGCCTGACATATGCAGGTTAGTTGGATACAGTATTTAATGCAGGGGGCCATATCTAGCACAGCTTACACCAACTCTTACCAGTGCTGGTGGAGTAATTAATTCCTATGAAGTCAGGGTACAGTGATGCAACAGACCTGCCATCTCCCTTCAGAAAAAGGGCCTGCCAGCAGCTGCATTCTGGGAGTAGCCTTTAATTCTTTAACTGCATGCAGACTTAACTGTAAATAAGTCTTTTCCAAATAGATCCCTATACACAGCAACTCCTGTTTCTCCCTACCACAAGAAAACAAAGCATCACATGTTCAAATTGTATAAAATACATTTTTCATTGCTGTGCCTTCGTTCTCCTGTGATGTCAAATCAATTAGAACAAAACCAATTATTCAAAGTAAAACAGAAATTCCTAAACATTCTGCATAAGCTTCAGATCTACATATTTCTCTTCAATCTATCAGACACAGGTTCAGATTTCAGAGTTGTAATTACCATGAAAGAAAGGGTCCATTATTGAAAAAAACCAGCCATCACTATAACTATGTAAAAGCTGAAGGGCTGAATACAAATTTTACAGTCTTATTTTGCACAATTCTGGCTTTTCTGTTTATTATATGCAACTTTAAAAAATATAATAATAATGAGATAAAATGAATTTTGATCACTCTGCTGTGCAGCTAATGTTTCTATGAGCAAAGCCAAGTGAATGAATACTAGCTGGAGCAGTCTTTTATACCTGTGAAAACCAACCAAGTTCCATTTTTCAAAAATCACTCAACAGAAAGAAGGAATATTTTTAATGATTTTGATGAAGGAAACAGAAATAGTGAAAGATCTCTGTAAAGTTCCACTTGAGATGCTGTCTTGGGGTGACTCCATCATGTATATCCTCTATTACGGCTTTATGCCAAACAACTGATTTTGTGCTTTTTTTGTGCCTTTAAACTGAGCTTGAGAGGGAAGAAAAAAAAAGACCAAGCAAACTTTTTAAAGCAATGTCTCAAGGACACGGAGATACACTCCTCTAAATTTTGGCCAAACCGGCACAGATGCTTAGCATTAAAAAAAAGCATCTTAGATCAACTCTCAGCTAGCAATGCAACCTGGATGCATTTAAATCGCAAACATGACCGTATCATAGTGTTTTTAGTCGGGACGTCTCAGGAAATCGCTCTTTTTTTCAATATGGTAGCAGTGTTAGCCCTTCTGAGTGATTATGTGCAACCTATTCAAAGGCAAAACACCATATGTGTAACTCTTTCAAGATAACAGAAAGTGGTAATTATACCTCTGCCTTCTACCTGTGCCGCTCTCCTCCCTCCCCATGAAGATCATCCCCAGAGGCACTATCTTGGAGAACTTAGGGTGATTACATGGTTGGACCTCTACACAATTCACTGAATCTTACCTGTGATGGGGTTGTCACATTGATTTCTGGGACAAAGTTGTCGTCAAATAAGTTAATGATGTTCTCCTGTTGCAACTCCTTCGTGGGTGTGAGTTTAGGCAGTGGTGGGACTGGCGGACCTTTCCTCAGCTAGGCAGACAGCAAAAATATCACAGACTCATTCAGGGATAAAAGAAAATCTTTAAGCTAGGCCTAAACAAATTGTCCTAGGTTTTTACTTCAGCTACTTCACCCTAAATAAGCCATGGGAATAAGCCATGGGTTGAAAGGAACTGTTTAGCTGTTTACCAACAAATGCCTTGAAATAAACATTATGGGAAGAGCAAAACCACCCCATGTTTCAAAGTCATTAAAACGCAACGTTTCAGATTTCATACAAAAGCAACTCTTAGTTGTTTTTTTTTTTCTGCTGCGATAAGCACACAGTGCAGGACACTCGCTCTTCTATGCAGCCCATAGCTGGAAGGGCAGTATTGCACAGGAAGAATGCCTCTGCAGCTTTTTGGCTTCTTGAGTTCATTTGTGTTTAGCTTTGGGATTTTGTCCCTGCCCACCCGTTGCTAGCCTTAGGCTAAGACCATATAATCTCTGGGAACTACAGCACTTCAAAGGTGCTTAGTTTACTATATTCCTCCTGCTCTCCAGAGATTCATATAACTATGACAGACTAATTGCTTGGAATAACACCAATAGTATTGGATAATTCTTACATCTATCAAAACCCCAAGAAAATAAATCCACAAAAGATCCTGAGGTGGTATAGTGACATAACACTATTGGCACCAATGAAGCTGAGTCCAGGTGAATACTCAGGCAGTGAGGTGTCACATTTTGGGAGACCAGAGAAAATAAGCATGCTCACTAGATACAAAACTAATTTTCTTCTGATATGCAGACAGCATAGAAACAGCAATCAGCACAGAAGCTATCCCAATTCCAAAAACATCCATAACATCAATACAAGTTTGACATGCACATGAAGTATCACATACAACTCATGCTACAGATTGAACTGATGAATGAAACCGATTCTTATTTTACCAATACTAGTGAAAACAGAAATTACTCCATTGATTACAACAGTGTCAAACTTCCCAATCCAGTGTTAAAAACAACCAATGGGACTTTAATTATCAGTAATTAGCAGAGCAGTATTTCAGCTAGCTTTATTATTTATCCTTTTAGAGGCTGGCCAGACCAGTGATACTCACTGGCTAGTTTTTCTCAGGGTAAGCATAAATTTGAAGATTGAAGCATAAAAATGAAGAGCAGAAATATATAACGTACAAAAATTCACATGGTTTTAGAAACAGGCTTTTCAAACTATCACTGCTGGTACATGGATCCTTAGAGACAATGCAACTTTTTAAGAAGTGTTTTGCTTTGTTACTTCAAGTCCCACCAATTCACCAGGCACCTAAAATTTTCTTCATTCCCCCTAATATAAAAACGATTTTCTATTCACGTTGTGACACAGGGATGAACAACTGATGAACAGAACAGACTGCAACAGAACCAGCGGCCTCCCTGCCATTACTCAGTCACAGCCTAGATGAAAGATCCACCATGTACATCATCTCAGCAATCTTTCACTGCACAACAGGTCAGGTCCCTCTGCTAGGTATCTCCTTACCTGTGTGGGCGACTTGGGTCGGGCTGGTGCCGGAGACGCTGGTGCCAGCATATGATTGGGACTAGCAGTAGGGCTAGGCAGGGGAGAGACCTCCTCTGGTGGTGATGGTGTTTTTGCAAAGCGGAGTGGGCCGGAATCACTAGACAGAAGCAAAGCAATGGCAAGGACATGTATCTTGCTGACTTATTACCTTGAAAATCTGATGCAACAGCTGAACTGCACCCCTGATGTAACGCCAGTGGCCACAAAAGAGAGTACGCACTGGAGATGAACTAAGCCATTATATAATGACTAAAACTAAAATTGCAATTAAATGCAATTAGATTTCAGTGTCAAAGGAAGTTTTAATTTTGAATGATCTTGATTTTTGGAACATTTGTTTACCTGATCATTGTAACTTGAAGAAAACAGAGTACCTGCAATTTTGCAGATTCTGTACTTGAAATACCATTTCACTTACAGATTTATAACTATTATAAAATGTGAAGTGGATTTACTGTCTTCATTTCACACGCTTCTTGGAATAAAAGATTTTAAAGATAAAAAAACCCACAGGAAGGCATAACAATGAATAATGCAAATAATTTTAAAATCTCAGCAACTTCAGAAAGGTTTCAATAAAATAAAACACAGCCAAGATTATTATAAAGATATCACTATTTAGAAGAACAAATCACCAAAATTATAAACAAGCAGCGGTCAAGTGACTTCAACAGAGCTCTGCTGGTACTAAGAAAAGATCTGATGAAGTCCTAGAAAGCATCTGCCCTTCTCATGAAAGGATCTGGTGCAAACACTGAGAAAATATTCAGCTACTTAGAAAGCTTACAATGAGGGGAGGCTATAAACTACAGTACTCAACGACCACAGTACTCAATAAGAGTGACTCCTACACATCCTCAGGGAGAGCAGAAGCACTACCTGATTGAGACCACAGCATAAACATGATCCTAATGCGAACACAAGAAAAATTGTTCTTTGGAAGGACAAACTTAGCTCACACTCACCACCTCTTTCTGTGGAAATATTAAAAGAGAAAAAATAAGCAGTCATTAAGAAATTTATGTCCCAGGTACAATATTTGCCTTCAGGATAGAGTATTCAGTAGCATACAAGTTTTTAAGATGTTTCTTCATATGCAGTTCTTTAAAAGAAAAATTAGATACTGTACTTGTCTAGTATTAACTTCTCATGCATCTAAAACAGAAAGCTGTTTTATCTCATGAAGACCCACTTGTGAATAGTCTTTTAGAGTATCATCGTTAATAATGGAAGTCAAAATCTACCCAGATTTTCACACAAGGCTCTGCAAATAATACAGCAAAAGAGAGTAACAAAGTAACTTTCAAAATATATTTTTAAAAAGCTTTTTAAAAGTAAGTTAAGATCACACTACATTAAACGATGTCTAGTAATTGGCAGCAAAAATAATTTTTCTTTTTTCTCTCAATGATGGAACGAATAACTCAGTGGGAACAAGCATGTGCATGTTGGACATGGTCTAGGAGACACGGATAAAACATCTGTTGTGTACAAAAGTGTTTGAAATCTTCCAACAGTATATTATTTTACATCTCATAAAAGTATTTCACAAATCCTTTATGGAAACATAGTCCAGTTTCTGAGTCCATCCTAAATGGGTCAGAAGTGGTGATGCATGAGGTAACAGCTCCTAAGGCACCATGTAATATAGGAGCATGGATTATCACTGAAATAATCTGAAATACAGATTCTAGTGATGTGCTTATGAAGTAGTTTTGAATTTTGCATTACATCAGAAGTTTCAGTATTTCATTCTTTGTTCTTCCAAAGTGAGATTAAAAAAAATGTAGGAAGATCTGCCATATTTTTGAGGCAGATGTTGTTTGGTCAGTATAAATTGCCGCTAATCTAACTCCATCTTGGGGGTAAATTAACAGTAACTACGTGAGGAAGTAATTTAATTTTTATTTATGTCGTAACATTGTCCGGGTTTCGTGTTATAAACCCATCTTCTGACACTGAGCGTAGAATCACTGCATGGGCTGAGCTCTAAAGGTTGGCACGTGCCGAAAGCGGCTAGCACAGATGAGGGGGTGGAGACCGAGGACATCAGACTCTTCAAGCCGGCAATCCCTTCAGAAAACGGGCACTTCGCCTGACAATCAGGACAGAGAAAACTTCCACCACTGGGCTNCCGCCGCGGGGACACGCTGGCTGCGGCCTCGCTCTCGCGAGAGCTGCGCGGGCTCCCCCGGCCGGGAGCGCACGCGCCGCCTGCCGATGGATGCCGACGGTGCAGCCCGGGTCTCTGCTGGTAACATTCCCTGGCCTCCTTCCTCTCTCTCCGTCTTTATTTTCCCTTCTCTGCTTAACTTTCCCTCTCCAGGGGACACATATCCTTCTTTATCAATAAACAGTTCTCAGACACAATATTTGCCTCGTTTATGCTTGATTTTGACCGAGAAATCCATTAAAAAGAATCCCCTGCGGTTTCCCTTAGAGTGGGATGCGAAAAGCTGTAACATTGCTCAGATTGCTTCTGACTAGTTAGGATTAAATGGAAATTCAGGCTTTATTTATTAACTCTAAATATCATTGTGTCTTGCTAAGTCTCACTGTTTTACATTTCAACCTTTTCTGCATATCAGTATTAGAAATCAAGTTATGGCAGAAAGGCTACCTTTGTTGAACGCAAAAAATCAGAAATACCATACTTGCATCCACTGACCTTAAGAAAGCACCATCTGATTTTAAACTCTTTTTGTGCTTTAAAACAAGATTTCTTGAAAGTCTTTAAAAATATGGTATTTCGTGACATTCTCTTTATTTCAACTTTTCTCCTTTTATGATGCACCCTCAGATCTTTACTTTTCCCCGTAAGCAGAAGAGATAAAAGCTAACGTTCAAAGGTTGGCATTCTCACCTAGTAATAGCTAAAACATATCTCAATATTTCAAGGCTTTAAACAAATGATGAGAGTTAGCAACATTGCTGTAAACTAAGTGTCTAAGAATAAATGAGCTGTAAACTTGGTGCAAATTGATGTAACAGTCTACAATGAACTTGGCTAAATTGAAACAGCCTTCATTTTTCTTCCTTTTTGAAAGGACTTTCTAGAAAAATAATCAGTGAAGAAGGAGGCTTTGCATCTTTACTCCTGTTGAGAAGAATTTCATCCCAGATACCTTCATCTACTATCCTGAACAAGTAACACCTGTTACCATATTGTGCCGCAATCACTACACATGGTGTAGGTGATTACTACATATGCTGAAACCCGCAAAGCCTACAGCAATGCAATTCATTAAAAAGGCAGTAAATTCACCTTGGTGCCCCTTGAATGGTGAAGGCCTTGTCTGCATGCTGATCCCCCAGCTTTGTCATCACTTCATATAGTTTGTGACATAACTGTGGAAACAAAACAATTGCCTGAGTTTATGGGAACAACTATAGTCATGATTAAAAACACAGGTAATAAATCTGGTCTGATAAGTGATAACTTGATAAACTTGATAACTTTATGTTAAAATATAAATCCTTCTAAAAGTTCTCAGTGCCATGTATAGCAAAAGCCCAAACAGAAACCCATCAAAGTCCATAAAATCAAAGATAATAGCAGTTCTTCAAAAACATGAGCTGATTTTTAGAGAACAAGTTCTTAAGTGTGACTGGCTGCTATGTGAGCTCTGATGAAGGAGGTCATCTAAGTTTAAAGCAACATGGGCAGCCAAGAAGATTCATGTTTTCCTCTGAAAAATCTAATGCAAATTTTCACAGAACTTCAGTAAAGTGAGTCTTCAAAAAAATTTTGGTTCCAATTTGAAGATTGCTATAGATAACACACTACTAAGTATTTAGCCAGGTACATTCAAAAGATCCTCAATGAAACGGCTTGATTTTCCTAACAGTCACACATAAAATATTGCATTGCTGACAATGCGTATAGCAGACTTGAAGGGAACGTTTGACATGTTTTTCTTGTACTGATAAAAGCAAAGAGGTGCTTAGCAATTGGACACAGCAAAAATACTGAAGGCAACAGTAAATTATCAAAATAGAAAGTGAATTTAGTTCTACAACTGATAATGCACTACAATCCAAAATTGTAGGGGCTGCTCCTTCCTTAAGGACAGAACAAATATGGCAAGTAGAAATGAATATGATGAGTATACCACAAATCTGGATCTATGGCAAATTCTCATGTGTGCCTCTGCTAGATTTTTACTATAAGACATTTGTTAGCTGTCATGCATGTAATAATCCATTATACATGAGATAGTCAGTTTTACTCACTAAAGCTATTTCCTTGTGAAACTTGGCTTCAAGGCTGGATACATTTTTGAAGGTGTTCACATAGAAGCCAATTCGTCTATGAAGGATGGCACAAAGAAAGGAAAAACAGAATAAAAGATATGTCTGGGAGGGCCACAAAGGCAGATTAATTAACTGTCTTCTGGACTACAAGCAACATTCTTGACTATTACTCTCAGCAAAGCAAATGATGAAATGTCAAAATTTCAGACTAGTTTGTTCATGATTATTTCCGTTTGTGTTGAGATACGTATTTCACACTGTCCAGTGAATCAAGCTGAGACTACTCCACATCGGATGTCTTCAGCTTGTTTCAAAGAAGAGTGGGAAAGGATGGTCACAAGTGCAGCACAAGCATAGGGAAGGCAAGATGCTCTGGGCATCCATCTCCCACCAGACAGCAACACAACCATTTCCTGAAAGGAGAAAGGTACCACTGCGGCACTGTGAACCCCTGTGCCCAAATCTTATCATAGCACCAAGGTGATGCAGTTGCGTGTGCGGTCAGCTTTAATGTATACACCTCAGTACAGCCCAGGGGTGGGTGTCCAAAGCTCAGCTCTGAAACACATGCACACGTATATAGCAGAAAATAATTTAATATAGACTAGACATTTCTGGGCATGTAGTCAAGAATCTGCTTGTTTGGGATGAATGATTACATGCTTCTACATTTCAAAAGTAGAAAAAAGTGTTTTCTTAGGTTTTGTTTTATCCTTTTTCCTATTTAAAACTTTCATGTATAATCTCTCCCAAATTTTATTAACAAAAATCATCTTTAGACTAAGAATAAGCCTGCAAAATGTCAACTCAATAGATAATTTTCTTCCTGAAGAATTGTAATAACTAAAATAAAGGACTCTGAAAGCAATTGCTTTATAAATTATGCGTGTTGCTCAAATTAAATTCTGCCTTTCTCTGAGACTAGCTACTACTTTTTTATACAAAATTTACTGAAGTAAAAGGGCCCTTACTCTAAATCATTCACATGCAGTTTTACTTTTAGTAGGCCCATAAAGCAAATATCTTGAAGTGCTAAGAAAGTTTACACTGAAATAGGCAGAAAAACAGCAGGGAAATCCTCTACTGGTCTGAAATTTATCAGGATTTAATTTAGAAGGCAGAGAAGACAAAGGACACTTCACATTTCCCCTCCAGATTGTCAATTGTTAAAGACCACAGCACACTAATGAAATGCTTATTTTTCTACTGCTTTTGTTCTCCCATTCATATTGTCTACGTTTTCTGTATAAACACAACTCATGATTAAACATCTTGGCTGAATGACCTATGTCATCAAATCATTTAACATCAACAACATAGTCAGTGCAAAACTATAAAATGTGTCTTCTGATGTAGTTATAATAAAAAATGACCTATAAGTAGACTCGAATCACCAAGACTACTCTGTGCTCTCAAATAATTATTTACTCATAAAACAGAAACCTTTTTGCACCTCAAAATGAAGATATAATAATGAATCTTAAGTGCCAACATACATTGAAAGAAGCAAGCATAAATACAGTGCGTATATTTTGGAGCACTTGCATACATTTTTGCTTTCATTATTTCAAAAAGATAATGGATGGAATCTTCAAGAACCCAGCAATCCATTTTCTATCAGCTCATTAAAATCCCCTCATTCCCTTTCCTTACTCCCCATTTAGGCCTTGCATACAGTATCTGTCTAGTCTTACCGTGACCACAGAGATGGCAACTCTTCTTGCAAGTCAGTGTTAAACTCTTCAAACACTTTCTGTGCTTTTTGAAATTCTTCTTCTGCCTAAACCAAAATGAAACAGGTGACTTCTGAAATTGCTATGACATAACAAAACCAAAATTATATTTGTGTGGTTTTCTTGGTGCGTCTTTCACAATTTTTATTAACAAAGGATGTTACTCAGTCCCACACCATGGAGGCCAACACAGGATTTGCTGTCCCCTCAGTCTCATCAAGAGAGCAAGTCAGGTCTCAAACAGGACTCCTTTGTGAAAGAGGCTGAGCATGTCTACCACATGAACCAAAGGCCTCAATACACATTTATCAGATAGATTAGAGCTATCATTTTTTCTAAGACAGCAAAAGGAAGAGAAACTTTGTGCTCTGTCTTTGTACAGAAACAAATGACACCCAATCTCCCCAAGTCCTCTGCCAGCATGTTTCTGATTGTGCTACCTTAGTAATTCTGCCCTCATCTTTTCTTTTTGAGCTCTGCAGGGCTTCTAGATGATGCCTTGCACTGTCGTAGTCCACTAGCTTTCTGCTTCGTTTTGCAATGCGAGTCTGTACAGGGGTAGAAATGAAAGTAAATATAAACAGCACTTTAAAAAAAGCCATTTTACTTATGTTGTCAATTTAGTTTTTGACTTATTTTTATTCTCCCTTATCTGTTTTTCATATCTGAATTATTATATCCTGTAGGAGGAACATGGAAATGGTAAAAAAGACAAATGAATCACATTATTTTAAATAAGGAATCAATATATAGATAGCTTGGAAAGGGTTTTCATGGGTGTAGGGCTTACAGGCCTTAGAGTTGAGGTATCAGTGTTATGGTAAGACTTGTCACATTCTCCAGAATTAGTGAACCTGTTAAACTCACGGTAATAAAATCTTTTCCCCTTTTATATAGTGTGAAAATTCAGCAATTAATGCACCGTTTCTAGAGTTGGAAAAATGCTAAAATATACTTCTCCATATAGTTGTTCTGACACACCTAAAATACTGGAGTTCAAGATATACATATATATACACTTTGATACAGACTTTACAAAGCTATATATTATTTGTAAAATCCACATGCTGAGAGGGAATAAGCACAGTTTGATTTAAAAACGAGTTTAGGACTGTACGTCAGTAATGTTGGTATTTTTTAATTATTTTTTCTTTAGTCCTTGATGTAAATTACAAAGGGGATGACTGTGTGTTACCTACTCAGTTATAAACTATCACACAAAATGTCCAGCTATGCCGATACAGTCATATTCAAATACAAAAGTCGCTACCTCCCACCTATAGAGCTTCTTTATCCTCACACATTTCATTTAGCAGTCATCTCCCTGGACTGTACACCAGGTGGGCATCTGGAAGAGGCTAGAATCTGTATAACATTCTCTCCTGATGTGTATTACAAAATCTTTTTATAGCTAATTAAAAGACAGGAACCATGGCTTAGATGAAAGAAAGATACTCACGGATGCATCTAGCCAATAACAGAAAGTCTGCTTTCCATGTAATTTGTCTGGCATTTTAACCGCTGAAGAGTTTAAGGTATCCTTATTGAAGTTGGTTAAAATTATCTCACACCAAAGAAACAGGAGCAGAAAAAAGCATAAAATTTTCCTCTACAAAGGCTAATTTACTTTCAAGTACTACAGCATGAAAAATATTTTTGTTCACTTAGAAAATCGGCCCTGCCTAATGTCAGGAATCTACTTACAGAACAACATCTTGTACATTACAGGAGAGCGTGACTTCCACCTCCCACCCTTTTTAATTCTTTTTTGCTTGTAACCTCATTTTCTATTTATTTTGCAGCTCAACAGAACTTTAAAACTTGTCCTTTATAGAAAATCATTACTGTACTTTGATATCGGGAAATTGTCCTAGATATGTATCCAGCGTTAACAATGATCCATCCACCAGTTTTTGATGGAAGTCTTCCCAAAGTTCATCACATTTCTGAAAAGGTAGAAAGGAGAAGAATGTACTTAGTAGTTTAATGCCACTCTAAACCTAGGAGAAATATAAATGTAATTGGCAAAGATTGATCTTTCTGAAGTTTTAAAATGTTCTTTATGGAAATAAATCAGAGTGTAAACATAAGGTGAATGAAAAGGAATACCTTGATTTTGCAAGTTCAAGTCACAACAAACTAAGATTATAACTAGTTTGTGTTTTCATTATTTCAAATAGTAACTGCTATGTAAAAATAAGGATATCATGGATTCAAGGTGTTCCTCAGGGTTTCAGGTCCCTGAGGGTCAGTAACGCAGAATCTGAACTTGGCCTAGCTCTTGTGTCTAAGTATGTTCACTGATGATGAACCTTGCTTACAGAGAAAGGAAGTACAACAAAAAGTAGAAGAGTAAATAAAAAAAGGGAAAGGTCTTTCCATCTCATTCTTTTTGTGCCATTAAGGTACATTTGATGAAATGGCTGATGCAGACAAGGACTCTACCTTGCACTGCTGGAGAACTGGGATGACAGGAAACATCCCAACATCAGCTGCCAAAATAAACAAAATCCACACCCCTGCCACCCTCCTCTGCCCTGAAGCTACAGTGCTTTTCCCCAGTCCCCTTTACAGCTCTGGGGTAGTCACCAGGAGAAACTCCCTGTAGTTTTCTGATTTTTATGAACATATTAATGCAGCTCACATGACAAGGACCCAATGGGTGAAATTCCTTATTAGAAGCAAATCCTGTTACATAAAAACATAGTGCCTGAGGTCCTGGGTTCTCCATTGCACGGATCATTAGCACATGTTAAACATCCTGATTCTCCCTTTCTTTGCACATTTCAAAAATCACTTAACATCCTCCCTTTTCATGGGAGAGAGGCTAATGGGTGTAAGCACTGCTCTGCAGGGCTGTTATCCTCATTGACAAGTCTGGAAAGCTATTCCCAAGTGTTTGTTTTATCATAACCTACTATAGGGCATATTATAGATGCCGTGTGATGCCAGCTTTCAGTTCATTCATTTCCTATTCTAACAGAGTCCCTAATGAATTATTAGAATCTATTAAACGTGCTTAAAAGAAATACCTCATTTATTAACACAGTATTTAATCACAGTGGTCTACAAAGCACCACAGCATTAGATTGTAGCAAGCAACTGCCAGTCTTATGTGTTTGCCTTGTATCTTGCTGATACATACTTTGAACAAATTAAAATAATGGAGGTTTTCTGAAAGCTAATGGACTCAAACAACATTGCTGAAGGATCCTTTAAGCCATCATCTTTCCTACCACATAGAATAAGCTCTTTTAAGTGGATCCCTTTTGGAATGATCATTTATATCCTAAACTGAACAAATACATAATTCTTTTTTACTCTAGGTTGAGGGATCACAGAATCATGGGATCACAGAATCAACTAGGTTGGAAAAGACCTTTGAGATCAAGTCTAACCTATGACCTAACACCTTATAGTTGATAAGTCAACTATAACATGGCACTAAATGCCACATCCAGTCTTATCTTAAACACCTGCCCAGGTGTGACACCACCACCTCGCTGGGCAGCCCATTCCAATGCCCAGTCACGTTCTGTGAAAAAATTCTTCCTAATGGCCAGCATAAACTTCCTCTGCCACAGTTTAAGGCTGTGTTCTCTTGTCCTGTCACTGGTTGCCTGGGATAAGACACCAACCCCCACATGGCTACAACCTCATTTCAAGCAGTTGTAGAGAGTGAAAAGGTCTCCCCTGAGCCTCCTTTTCTCCATGCTAAACAACCCCAGCTCCCTCAGCCACTCCTCATGGGACTTGTGTTCCAGACCCTTCACCAGCCTTGTTGCCCTTCTCTGGACACAATCAAGCATCTCAACATCCTTTCTAAATTGAAGGGCCTAGAACTGGACACAGTACTCAAGGTGTGGCCTCACCAGTGCTGAAAACAGGGGAAGAATCACTTCCCTGATCCAGCTGGCCACACTATTCCTGATACAGGCCAGGATGCCATTGGCCTTCTTGGCCACCAGGGCACACTGCTGGCTCATGGTCAGTCTGCCATCAGTCAGCACCCCCAGGTCCCTTTCTGCCTGGTCACTGTCCAGTCACTCTGTCCCCAGCCTGTAGTGCTGCAGGGGGTTGTTGTGGCCAAAGTGCAGGACCCAGCACTT
Organism: Ifrita kowaldi; assembly: GCA_013398055.1. Lineage (NCBI taxonomy): Eukaryota > Metazoa > Chordata > Aves > Passeriformes > Cinclosomatidae > Ifrita > Ifrita kowaldi. The sequence continues at coordinate 141,899 of VZRS01014305.1, forward strand.
GGTTCTGTTAAACCTCATATCATTGGATTCGGCCCATGGATCCAGCCTGTCCAGGTCCCTCTGCAGAGATCTCCTACCCTCCAGCAGATTGACATTCACACCCAACTTGGTGTCATCTTCAAATTTGCTAATGGTAGTCTTGATCCATTCATCATTAAACACGACTGGGCCCAACACAGATCCCTGGGGGACCCCACTACTGACTGGCCACCAACTGGAGGCAGCACCATTCACCATCACTCTCTGGGCCTGGCCATCCAGCCAGTTCTTAACCCAGCAAAATGTGCACCTGTCCAAGCCATGGACTGCCAGCTTTTCCAGGATTATTCTATGGGAGATAGTGTCAAAGGCTTTGCTGAAGTCCAGGTAGACAACATCCACAGCCTTCCCCTCATCTACCAGACAGGTCACCTGGTCATAAAAAGAGATAAGGTTGGTTAGGCAGGACCTGCCCCTCCTAAACTCATGCTGGCTAGGTCTGATCCCCAGGCTGTTCTGTAGGTCCTGTGCGATCACACTCAAGATGAACTGTGCCATAATCTTGCTGGGCACTGAGGTCAGGCTGACAGGCCTGTAGTTTCCTGGATCCTCCTTTCAGTCCTTATGGATGGGCATCACACTGGCCAGTTTCCAGTCATCTGGGACCTCCCCAGTTAGCCAAGACTGATAATAAATGATGGAGAGCAGCTTAGTGATCTCTTCTGCCAGCTCCCTCATTACCCTAGGATGGGTCCCATCTGGTCCCACAGGCTTATGAACATCGAAGTGGCTCAGCAGATAGTCACTAACTGCTTCCTTCTGGATTACAGGGGATCTGTTCTGCTCCCTGTCCCTATCTTCTAGCTTAAGAGGCCATCTGTCCCGAAGACAACCTGTTTTATTGTTGACAATTGAGGCAAAGAAGGTGTTAAGTACCTCAGCGTTTTCCTCATCTTTGGTAACTATATTCCCCACCATGTCCAATAAAGAATGGAGGTTTTGCTTGGTCCTTCTTTTGATATTAAGGTATTTATAAAACCACTTTTTATTATCCTTTACAGAAGTGACCAGGTTAAGTTCTAATTGAGCTTCCACCACTCTAATTGATGCATAAATCTACATTTGTGATTAGGTACAGAAAAAACCCAGGAGATTTTGTACTGTTGCTTATGATTCTCTTATTAAGAAAACACACCTAGAATTTATCTTTACATCTAATAGAGTTTAAGAGCTGAATTTTGGTCCTTTCATACACAACTACAAATTTCTGAGTGTAAAATCTAATAGTCTACAGATACAAGATAAGGTGCAACAGCAAGATGCAGCATGAGATTTTCCTTTTGTTTAACCTAGAACAATATAAAAACCTAAACCAATCAAACAAAAAAATATGTACCTTAAATTAGGCCGTTTGGAAGTTGGGTGCTTATAAAATCAAAACCCTTCACAGCAGGGAAGGGTAGGAGAAGGCAGCATAGAGAAGAAAAGTAATCTGTACATTGCTCTGTATTCAGGTTTACTGTAAACTGTATTATCAAGAAGGCCTTGCAAACTGAATGCCAAGTGGTTAAAAGCTTAATTGACAACCATTTGCACTTTCTTGTCACCACCATCACATTTGTTGACAGACTTCCCCCAGAACTGAGGCTGTTTAAGCAGGCAATTTAGAGCACCTCAAGTTAAATTCCTGCCGTGTTGTCTAGAAAAGCCTGTTCTTCTCTAATCACTGAAGGAAGGTAAAAAGTAAAAATAGTGTCCTGAACTCTAATTTGCCCTTAAATTCAATATTCTTGTCAGAGAGGGTTGAGCGTCTCATAAGATATCCTGTTTAGTACCACTGGCTCAACAGTTGTTACACAGCACAAAAGGATAAGCAGATTTGATAATTTTTAACATTCATTTGAACTGAGAATCCTGACTGTAAAATTGCATGTAAGATACCTTTGTACAAACTTGTCAGTCAGATGCTGTCAGGACCAATCCTGCTCACACTGATGTTGATCTCAGTAGGAGCTTATATCAGCTAGTTCATACAACAGACACTGCAAGTGCTGCATCTGGCCAGCAGGAGTTGCATTTCACAAGACCCATAACTTATATGCTGAGAAAACAGGATTTAACATGACATGAAGGATTAAGGTCAATTTTGGATGCACACTTCTCCTCAAAAGCTCAGATTAATCCACTTGCAGCCAAAATACTTTTTCCTTCTTTCCATCCATCTTACCTCTCCAATCATTTTCACATCTTCACGTCCGTACCAGTCTGGCTCATACACTTCATGGAGAGACTCTGTAAGCTTCTTTGAGGCATCTTGCATTCCTGCAATTAGACAGAAAGAAAAACATATAAGTGCAAACTACAAGAAATAGTTGCTAAATATCTTTATTTTCAGTCACATGTGCCCACTATGCTATTCCCTCTGGCAAATTTAGAAAAGAGATATCTGAACTTGGAGAGAGTGCTTTAAGGGACATGGTTTTATGAAGAATCTTGTACAGTCACCCAGTAGGTTTAGAAGTTTGTGGAGCCCAGTGCTTATTTATGCTTGCAACAGGGTGGTGCCTGCAGAGGATTGTGCTAAGCCAAACTGATCAGTCACTTTTGGAGCTCTTGCTACCACAGGTGGAACAAGAAGAGGGACTATTGATGGTTATCACTCTGTAATACACAGAGGAGCTGGCTTAAATGTAAAATAGCTTCAATGATATTATGAGAAAAGGGCCTAAATCTATCTTCAGTGAGATCAGTTTGACCCCAATGAATAAAAAACCACCCTCAGCGAAGGCAGTGGGGTTTGTATTTTGATACAGCAGGAATCCCTTAGATGCTGAATATGGTTCTGAATCCACTGAAACCAAACACATCTCACCTAACTTTCTAAGAGTTCAGAATAAGTAATTTTAAAATTATGACTTCTTTTTCAACTTCTTTGCAAAATCTGAACAATACTTGAATTTTTTACTTAGCATTAACTTTTTTTTAAAAGGCATATTTTTTTCTCTAGTCAAAATCTGTCTGCTATCTTGAAAATATCTCTAAGCATCATCTTCAGATTTAACTGCTCAGTGAATGAGTTTAGGAATAACATCAATATTTTTGTTTTCTGCACAGAAACGTTCATGAGTGGAAGAGGAAAATTAATTTGAAACTTGAATGTGTAGAACAGCAGACTTGATCTAGTCAGTCAGTATTCCACCAGACACTCCCAAAATGCATGCTCCAAATATGACAGGAAAATAAATGCAGGAATGCACGCTTCCTAATAAGAAAATGGTGGTCTATGGAATGGGTAGGATAGGAAAACATACTGAAAAAGCTGAAAGTACATGCCTATTCTTAGTCTTTGAGTACAAAAGAGAGAATGGCATGGGGGAGAACAAGTATAAAGGAAATACTGGTGTTTAGAGGGTACAAGCTTTCACCCTTAAATCAAAAGGTACGTAGCCAAAACAGAATATTTGATCTCTTCAGGGATTGTCTTGGGTGCGCTTTTTAATGACAGAGCTCATATTAGAATATTAGGATAGCACAAGATTTAAGATGTATTTCTTCCTTTTCTCCTTCATGGTTAATTCTGAGGATGATATCCCCAGCTAACAAAGTGTTCCCCTGAATAAAAGGGATTTTTTTTTTGCCTTAGAAGATACCAAATTATAATAAAATACAGATGATCTTCTTGTATATTTTCAGGAAGGGCTTATTTAAAATCTTTAATGCCAATGCAAATTAATCAACTCAAGACGTAAGGCAAAACCAACAGAGTATCTCTATGCATAAGAAGGCTGCTTCTCTCCAATCAGGGTGAACGTACAGGCCACGAGGGTTTGTTCATCCCTGCTCACACTTGACCCTGTCTGATACCTGAACTTCTGCCCTTAAGCACTCTGCGTGATAAACCTGAAGCAGAGGTTCCTGCAGCAGGCAGGCTAGCACAGCTGCTAGGTAATCCCTCCTGCAGCTTGCACTGAGCTTGGTCACAGGCAACATTGGCACCTTTTCCTAGACTTACTTTCTTAAGTACTACAGGACTCCAGCATAATATCTGCTTAAGAGAATATGTAAAACACACCTAATATGCCATGCTTGAGTCATATCAAAACTGCACTAACTTTTACACTTTTTTCGGTTCTGAGAACTGGATAATCCTTCATTCCACCACATTCCTGTAAAAAACATCAGTCAAAACCAGCTGCAGTGTCAGGCAAGTGGGCAGTAAAGTATTTGGCTTTTGCAGTCAGGGGCTTCAATCTGAAATTTCCAGGCGAAGACCATCCATCCTACTCCTCTCTGACTGCATCTATACCAGGTTTACTGCAATACCCCAAATGAATGAAGAGGTAAATACCAATCCAGTGAATTCCCATTCTTTTTCATGCCTCTGGACATAAACTTACAGTGTCCAATCATTTTTTATTTGGCTGGTTTTCACATAGAATTATTTCTTACACACTGATACCTTTTATGCATTATTCAGCACTAAATTTAAGAGGATTAGTGTCTTAGTCATAGACTGTAGGCTCTCTCTCTCTCTGCTGTTTTTAACTGCTATCACTGAGAAAGATAAATTGTTAAAAGCAAGTCATTAAAGTACTAAGAAATGTAAAAAGTACTAAGAAATATGAAAAGAATTTTTACTGCTGATGAACAGTTAGAAATTTGTATTTAATATCAATTGTTTCATTCAGTACTACTTGTTGGTAATTGGGTCCTTTATTTAATAACTAAAAGTGCCAAAATATTTGAATCATTTAGGAAAAATGTTGCTAAATAATCCAGTTACTGAAGACTGAGCTTCGCAGATTAAATGATCCCTATTTCTATGGAAAAGAGTCCCTGTCCCTGGAACCCCCCAAAAACTCTAGAGGCCTCCATGTGATAGGAATCCTGGTGGTGGCAGTGCAGAGAAATTCCCATTTAGCACACCAGAGATGGTAGAGGGTAGGCAACTCCTTACCATCACAGTTCCAATGTACTAAAGCCCCCATGGCAAATGCGATAGACCTGGAACAGCATGTTGGCTGTAGAACTCATATACTGTGGGGTCTCCTCACTCCCCTGCAGGGTAATTTAGCCTGAATCATGAAGAAATTTCCATTTTCCTGATGGGGTGAGGCATCTTGGTCTGGCTCTTAACATTACTTATGAGGTTCTTCAGGGAAATGACCTATCCTGCCATAAGGGTTGTATTTGTTATTGCTGGTAATCCATTAGAGTTTCCACTGGAACAATTAAATAATTTCATAATTCATGAATAAATTTTGCAGCAAGAGGATGAATAGTTTTGTGACTTTTAAGAAATTATGTGACTGATTTTAAGATTTCTGTGTCTGCAGGATATGTGCTGGTCTGTCAGCCACAGACTGACAACTAGGGAGCAGAACTGCTTACAGACCTCAAAAATCTCTCCCCCCCCCCGCCTTTCTGTAGACCAGTTACTCTTTATCACTACATTAAGCCACCTGAAGGGCATGGTGCTTTCTTTTCCTCATGCAGGACTACTTTTTACCTCTGTCACCTTGCTACCTGCATGAAGATCCAGGTTTATCTTCCCCATCTGCACCAGTACTTGAAAAGAGCTTGGGGGTAGAGAATGGGTGACTGATTTAGGGTTTCTGTAACAATTGGCCCTTAAAACCATTCAAGTCCCTTACAGCTCGCAAAAACTTAAAAATAAATAATGAAGTATAAAACCCAGATACATACTGCCAAGGAGACTGGAAGAGACACAAGCCTGAGGCATGAGATGACTAAAGCTATGGGGGATAGCACACAGTCTCACTGTGCAAACTGATAGCACTCAGTACAAACACCACTGACACACAGCAGATATTAAACTATCATGCAGGTGAAATAAAATGGCACGTAAAAGCCATTCACAAGTTCAACAGCTTTATGGCATGGTTCCTCCGAGGCCTTGAATAACCAACAAGAAAGATCAAGGTCCAGGTAAGACTAAGAAGCACCAGTGAACAAGAGAAGAAGTCTAAATAAAGCAAAAATTCTTTTAAGAATGTGTGATACTAAATCTCATTTGTCAAGTATATTAAAATGAAGGGACAGAGGGTCATAATAAGGTTCAATTGACTGTTTCTTGCTTAAACCCCCACCTGGAGTATTGTGTCTACATCTGGAGTCCACAGCACAAGAAAGACGTGGACCTGTCAGAGCAGGTCCAGAGAAGGCCACAAAGATGTTCAGAGAAATGGAGAACCTCTCCTGCAAAAACAGACTGAGAGAGCTGGGATTGTTCAGCCTGGAGATAAAAAGGCTCTGAGGAGACCTCCTTTTGGCCAGGCAGTACTTAATGGGAGCTTATGAAAAAGAGGGAGAGCAACTTATTACACAGGTAGACAGTGGTAGACAGAAGGGAATGAATGGTTTGAATCTAGAAGAGGAGAGATTTAGATTAGATGTTAGGAAGAAATTCCTTACTCAGAGGGTAGCGAGACATTGGAACAGGCAGACCAAAGAAGTGGATGCCCCATCCTTGGAAGTGTTCAAGGTCAGGTTGGATGGGGCTCTGAGCAACCTGGTCAAGTGAGTGGCATCCCTGACTATGGCAGGGGGATTTGAACTAGATAATCTATAAGGTCCCTTCCAACCCAAACCATTCTATAATTCTATGAAATTGTGCCTGGATTTGTACTTCCTGCTTCCCGTTTCAAGTCACTCACAAGTCATGCAGCAAAATGAAACTTATTACTGAAGTTCAAATCCCAAAACCCTTTAAAATTAACTGCTTCTCTCATACATCCAAGAATATAAGGATGTCAAGTGCATTATTTTCCAATAATTCCAATATATGCAATTATATGATTGACCTTTTTTCCTGCAAAATGAGCCCCTGATGACAGCATGACTTCAAGTCTCTGACATCCTTGGTGCAAAAATCCCACTCAAGTGCCTAAACATGGGGGTTCCCATGCTTTTGTGCACAGATACCCCAAAATCTTTTAATGACAGTAGTCGTTCAAAGAATTGCAACAAAGACACTGTAGCAGGTGCTGCAGTCATCCAAAATCTGGTCTTTGGCACTACTGACCTAGTCATCTTTGAGGAAGCCTCAGCCAGAGCTGTGTATTGTGTTCTACTGTCTTGGGTTGTGTGCTCACTCCACAGCACCAATGTGTGACAATGTGTGTGCCAGGGACATCCACTGATGGCCTGTTGACTTTGACATTTTTAAGGCTCTCATGACTGCTTATGGCTGGATCTTTTTAAAGACATGTAGATAATAAGGTGCTAGCAAACACTTTTCATTCTGAGTAAGAAAGTCAGTCCGAATTACTTAAAGGCTGCAACAAGAGAAAGATGCCACACAGAAAAGCCTGGCTAAAAACGCAAAACTTAAACAATGGAAAATTTTACACCAAGATAATCACAAAACTTGGTGCAAAAAGTAGCCCATTAGAGAGTAAAAGAGCAAAAGGACCATGAGTACAGAGTGCTAGGAAAAGAAGAGAAAGATGGAGAAAGAACATGAAACAGAGAGGAGAGTTGTTGTCACCAATACAGAAATCAAAGCAGCATGTAAACAGTCAGCTTACATGACAGATAAAACATCTAGCCAACAAACAGCATCATCCTGCTGCTTGAGTAACCACCTGACAATGTGTGTGGGGAAGAGTGAAAACTAAAAGCAAAATTAGCATTTAATGGGTTCCCCTAAAAAGACTGATGCTATAATTTACTCTAAGAACAAAAGACATTTGTGCAAATTTGTCTGGTGTGAAATTTTCCTTGGGCAGCCCATCCAGAAAAGAAAAGATGGTCAAAGACAGTAAGCTACTGCTTTGCTTCCCATTTTATAATTCCCATCAAAAAGACTTTCTTACTTGCCTATGAACAGCTGATGAAGTGTTACTATGACAGTGATTTCCAGGGATGTTAATACTCATTTGCAAAATTTTCCCTACTGGACTGGAGCCAGGTTAAAAATACACACACACACATATATATTTATCATATATTTATATTTATCTCAAGAAGCTACTGTCTCCCAATCAGTCACCAACTCTTATTTCCTTCCCTTTAGCCTCCAACTCCTCCAAAGAGATGTGGCATGAGAAAGAGTACACTTTGCATACAGTGCTCCGTTGAGTGTGCTGGATTTACAAATGTCTAGTAGGATTTAAGTGGCTGTTTACTTATCTCTGATATTTAAGCATTGGCTAGTGAACTTCTGCTACTTAGATTTTCAATGTAGTATCAAGAGACATCACATTTGACTTTTAAACTTAAAAAAAATGGATTAACCAGCCATAAAGAGATGAGAAATCACATTGTCACAGGGAGCGTGGTTTTGGGGAAAGCTCATCACCTAACCAGTAATAACCTGGAAATGTTACAGTTGTGGAGATCAAGCAATCCCTTGCCTTACATGAGTTATTTCATATTCTAGCACTTGCAAAGATGAATAACAAGATGCATAGACTTTGTGGGTGTTGAAAATGCATGCAAAGTGAGAATCTGCGAATCGGAGGATGCACACAAAGGACAGTCAAGGATGCAAGACTGTACACATGAGTTGACATTGAAGGTGCAGAATCCCTAACATCAGGTTAAAGAGAATCTTACTCGCATTTGTCTTTGTATACTTTAAACAAGCTTACTTGTCTCATTTTTTAAAAAAAAGTTTGCTTTATGAAAGCAAGATATAAAACTTAAAAATCACCTTTAATGGCTGCTAAATATCCTCTCAGTTCTCTCTGGAGTCTGGAACCCTCTGCCTGAAAAAGAAGGGAAAAAAAAAAGCATGGAAGTGAAAACACACGTCAGTTATGATTAATGCCTTGAAACATGCATGCAGTATGTCAAACAACAACTCAAAGCAATTTCGGGAGCTATCTGATTAATAGTGTCACATGTTGCAAGCATGCAGAGATTCATGTGAAAAGGGGGCCTGGCAAAGGAGGCTTGGCATGGTGTACTCTCTAGGCTAGAATTTCTGGGTTTATTTTATCAATCAGCTGTACAGGGAAGAACTCCACCCAAAGAAAGACAGGTATATTTTACAGCCAAGGCAAGTCAGCTGCGCCTATGGCCTAATCTGGAGCACAAAGAAGTAGAATCAAAAATGGTGAACTTCCACTGGAAACCACTCAAATGAGGCCAGTCTAGATCTGAAGGAAGTTCTACCCTTACACAAGTTGTTTACTATATTTGCAAACTTCCCAAGTATTCTAACATTTTAACATTTTGCAAGCAAATAACTATTAAAATTCAGCAACTTTAGTTACCTTGTTTTGCTTGATTAGTGCATCTTGCAGTCTACTGTTAAATCTTGACTGTTTCTTTGGCAAATACATCAAAATGATCTTTATTTCTCTTATACCAACAATGTTTGAAAAACTCAGAACAGAGAAAATACAATGAATTTTTTTACTTTATCTCTGACTGTATCACAAGTTGGACTTCACAGTTCCTAGGATTTGCAAAGAAACCTGTGCTACACGCATACTTTATTGATAAAAAGATGCTGTCCAGGACACCTTCAATACCTTTAACATTTTTGAAACAGTCCACATTTACCAGTTTCCAGTATCTTTCAAATTATTTATTTAAGCAGTTGGAAACTACAGGAATATCAGCTTGCAGTCACATTTTCTCACATACAGCTATACCATATGGAAAAGTCAACAGCAAAATATGACTGATTGCTGCAAAATATGACTGACTGCTTTGGAGTTTCTCTCATATTTTCCATGTGAAAATCAGAATCTAAAGGGTGCACGTGAATAAAGTGAATACTTTAGAAGGCAGAAGGTATAAGCTGTTACAACTCCACTTAAAGGGTTTCTGTCAGTACAGGATTTGCCACAGCAACTTCAATGCTCAGAGCATTCAGACACAGAGGACCATAAGAAATTCAGGTTGATAGGGACTATCTGATGCTTAAAATCCATCCTATCTGCAGCCATGTCCGAACTGTGGTTCTGAAAAAAATACTTGTCTCACCAGTACACACAATACAATGCAGATTACACCCACCAAACTCACTTCTCTCAGCTTCCTGAAGGGAACTGTAGGCCTTTAGAATGGGATCAGCAACAGCTCCCACCCCCATCCCTCAAATTGCAGTACACTATAAGAAGAGAGCAATTGTTTCAGGTCCTGGAAATACTAAAGAAGTCAGAAGGTAAAAATGCCTGAGTGGGCCTAGAAAGCAGACTGAATTCACTTTATGGATTCAACAAACAGAAGCTTGCTTTTACACTAATTTGATCTGAAACCAGTCACCTACAGCTCTCAAATCCATTAATTGACTAAATTCTGAGCACAGGAATAGACCCAGTAGGGTGGTATCTGAAAAGCTGCTGGGTAACAGCAAATGTGAAGGAGCAGCCAGTCCACCAACCTTTCTTTGGTTTGGGACCATATTTGATGCTCCAAGGAAAAGCAACCTCTTCCCCTGCTTTGGAATCAGAGCTGCATATTAAAGCAAGGGCCAGACAGGTTGAGTATCAGTGGATTAAACCGCAGATTTAATTACTGATAGAACAACAGAAAGTTCTGGAGTAGTAGCTTGATGTTATGTCCTTCAAGAAAATATTATGCGTACATTTTAATACTGTTTAGCAAAAAGTACTACCCTAAAGCATCAATACAACACATTATTTCAGGCTACATAACACAGCAGAAGCTAACTTCATTCTGTGCTTGAATGGTAGGCAGAGGGATGACAGAAGTCATCTGTTTTCCATGGACCATGGCATTAAGTGATCAGTGCTTCCACAGAGGGAAGGAGATTGTACCCAGAAGTAAATTTTCTTGATCTCATGTCTAAAGACAAGGATCAGCAAATATTTAGCAGAAACTAGAGGGAAGTTCCCCTTTTATGCATACCAGTCTCCTTCTGGGAGGATCCCCAGTACTGTGAGAAGTCACATGAAGGCACAGAAGTTATCTTTCCATTTCATACTTTCTTTGGTCTGAGCTCTTGTGGTAAAAATGGAAAGTACAGCAACTTGGTTCTTCGTCATGGCCCAGCTGAACAGGTGACCATATAGTAACAACTCTTAGTTATTACAAAATCTCTGGTGTCCTGGGAGCAGCAAACTGCAGTTGGAAGGCTGAGAGCCTCCTTAGCTGATTTCATGTCCAGTTTTACTCATACACATGATGTTTTGTTACTAGGACTAAGCAGCACACAACAAATGTCAGGGAAACATACTGCTCAAATGCTATGTTTATAACCATACTGCTGTGCAATTTCACAACTCCTACCCTAAGCCACTATTAGATCTATTGTGCTTGGTTAGCATTGTGCATCATCAGCAACTGCTCTTTGGGGAAATGTGTAAGAAAAAGTCAAAGTAGTAAAACATGATGTAAATATTTTGCCATATGTGCTGTTATGAGTTCTGACACTTCATTCAAAACAATAATTTTAATATGCATCTCCCTCAGTCTAGGTTATTAACAGGCCACAACACCTGAAACATCTAAGCATGATAGAGTCATATGAATTTTCCTCATTATCAATTGTTGTGTGATGTGACACTGAAAATTCCATGAGCAAGGGTCAGCTCCTACTGAATTTGAGAGGTAATCTTTCAGTTTCAATGACAACAAAATTAGACCTTTCTAAAATACCAGAAAGAAAAATTAGCATCAAAATCCCTCAGCCCTGTGAATTCTGAAAAATGTGCCACTGGTCTACACATTTTCTATAGTAAAATCATTATTAGTGAAGACAGATATACTTTTGTCACTTAACAGACTAATTAAAATTCATAAGATGAAAATACTGTGTTGCTGACTATGCACATCTTGCAAACAGTTACAGGTTTTAAAGTACTTTAAAAAATACTTTAAAAAGTATCAAAAGATTGTCACTTATTTAATGTTGTCCCTTTACGGTGTTTACTGCTACACTCCTACTTTCTGGTCTATCAAATGAAAACATCTGGTGGCTCTGAAACCACTGTTCCAAGTATCTTCATTAAAGCCATTAATTTTGTGAAATGAGATGCAACTTCTTCAGGGAGAATGAAAGGCAGGTGTCCTTTTGCCAATGTTGTATTCCTCTATAATGAAATTTCCCAAGACAGCACTGATGCTTCCTTTATAATTTCATAATTTCTTTCATTTGTTCTACATAAGTCAGCAAAACGAGTCAGAGTTTCATAAGATATAAGAAACTCCAGAGGAAAGTCTCAATAGCAAACTTCTCACAACCAGCTTGTTTGATAACAGTACACATGTTCTACCAGACTCCAGCACCAAAAATCAGTGCTCTTAGCTCACCTGATCAAACTCAATACACAAATTACCAAATATCTATTACATAACCCTGTTTAACTTTACATAAGAGCAAGGGAGGCACGCCAAAAACCCAAACCAACATCCATCTTTGGGAAAGACAACACAGCTCTCCACAGCAATGTCCCAAATAATAGTTTGTTGCTTTGAACAACACAGCCTATCACGTTTCTACTCTCTGGTCCCATTATATGGTCAGTATTATACAGCTGGTAAAGACACATGCACTCAGTGAGATAAGAAGTTTCAGTGTTTCAGGATCTACCAATATACAGCTGCAGGCCTTACATACCCTGACGGCAGCATTAGGCCTTTTCAGTACTACTGATTCTTGGGTATTTTACTTTTGGTTTTCTTTTCAATTCGTAGCATTTAGGCATATCTTAGCACTGGAATTAAGAAAAAAAGTCACAGCACTGTTGGCTGTGAGACAGACGAGACTTAAAAAAAGTTAACGATGAAAACTAAAACCCCGTAGTTTCCATCTAATCAGCTTTTGCTTCCTGATGGATTAGGAAAACTGTTGCATCCACTCAGAAATTAAAGACCACCTTGCCTCCACAAAAGTTGTAATTGGATGACCTATTTGCCAGGAATCATTAATTTACAGCTTTCCAGTCAGAACAGAAGAGTTTGATTTTTCTATCATGTCACATACAGGACGTAAACACAATACATCTTTCCAGGAAAGGTCAGCACATGAATGACATGCAAAACCCAAACATATCACACCAATTTAGTGAGAGGCAAGAGCATTGAAAATATTGAACCTGAAGCACAGGGTAATTAATAACAATAACAAAATAACAACAACAACAACAACAACAACAATGATAATACTAACAACAACATCATCAACAACAACAATTAAAAATGGCAATTATTAATGCTGCTCTAATTAATACTGGAATTTTGTAATTTCATTGCTAAGACATCAGAGAAATAGCTGAAAAGCAAGCATTTTCTGTGTCACCTGGAAGACATTCATTATTGTAATGTCTACTTGTCACAGTGTAGAGCGGGGCTGTCTCTGTTCATAAACACTTTAGGTACTATTGATTGCTATGTCTTTTACAGAACTCTGTAGTATGAATGAAAATAACTATTACATTATGAGAAGCTTAACAAAATAAGAGGTTTCTTGGACAAATCTGTAATTCAATATGAAATCTATCTGCTTGCCAGAGTACTCTTTTTTACCATTTATTAGGTTCCTTATAGTCCCTAGAATTGTCTCCTAAATTTTGAAATCTTTTTCTTAAAGAAGTGGATTTCCTTTTTTTTCTTACTAAGCTCTAAGAGATTTGGGTTTTGAAATATTTGTCTAGTGCATCACTTGAAAAAATTGGCTTTGCAATCTTCTCTGGAAACATAGAGGTTTCAGGCATAACAGTATCTTCCAGGAGAGCACCAAATTTGTGGGCAAGCCACGAAGAAGGCTCAAAAGTAAGAATTTCATTGTTCTAGTTATTAAGTAGCATGTTGAATTGACGCAAGCTGCATCAAATGAAACAGGCTTCTCAGATGATTTAGACTAATCCAAAAAAACCCCAAACCAACTCTAAAGGCAAGAACCAGGGAGCTCTGCCTTGTGTTAGTAGTGACTCCCAGTAGGCAGGTGAGAAAGCTCTGTACCTGCAGAGACATAAAACCAACTCTTTTACCGAACCATTGGTTTCTGTTTCAGGTGAGGACTGAACAGAAAACTATGTGGCACTCACCTTAAGTGAAATTCCAACCTTGTCTCACAACTAAACCTCCCCCTCCTAAAGCCTTCTACCTTCACAGTTACTACATCATCCTTTAAGTATATTCACATCCTCAAAGTAGGGCCCAGAATAATGGTTTTAATGAAATTTGGGGTCTGCAGAGAAAGCAAGAATCTACAAGTCTATGTCTAAAAGTAATCTATATACACTTCATGTCAAGCTAGACTTTCTGAACAGCTACTTGTGACTCTCTTCGTGCCTACAGTTGCATACCATAACTACATTCGTAAATAACGTACATAAGCTATGTGTTAACAGATCAGGTAGAAAACTGTCCAGAACTGTTTGTTGTGAACTGCATCATGTTCAATCCATGTCTTAAATCTCTCAGCTGGGCTATGCCAACTGTCCCCACAGTGAGTTACCCCAAAGGGCTCCTGGAGAAACATATACAGGTCTCCTTTTAAAACAGTCAGAAATAACTCTGAACATTCAACTGCACTGGGGAGAAAACAATTAGTACAGTTACTAAAGCTGCAGAGGCACAATAGGCAGAGGCATAATTATATACATGGGGCAATCAAAACTTGCACAGTGTGACAATGGTTTGGACTCTGGATTTGGAGCCATCAATGGTCAGAATCAAAAAAGAAAAACATTGCATCAGCTGCTCTTTTTTAGTGAGGAATCAGCTGAAATGTATCTGGGCTGTCCATGCAGAGATAATTTTGTAGCATAAAACAGAGGGCCTCACCTTCCTGGAGATCTTGCCTGATTGGAAATTAATGAGGTTGAGATGAGATTTAATGAGACACTATATTTCTTCTTGTCTTGGGAAAAATGGCCCTTAAGAAGTAAGATAGATATTAAACACACATTTCAGGATGGAAAGAATCAGCAGAGAAATCCCTCCTATGGTCTCAAAATACATCGTACATTTGTATAGATTGTATATGTGCATTGTATAGAGTGTATTTGGCTTAGGGATCATCCAGTATCTGAAGTACACTTCGGGATTGCCCCAAAGTCCCCCTGAATGTAAACACTTGTTGACTCACAGAAAAAAGCTCCCTTCCACTACTCTAGATTTTGTTTTTCTCTGTCTGGTTTACTTTGGAATATCTACCAGAGACACTTGGTATCACTTTTATTTAGCAAAGGAGACTCGTATGGACAGAACTGTATTGAACACATAATAGTTGCAGCTTAACAAACACCACAGATCCCCTACAGCTTAGTATGAGATTCTACAGACAATCAAGAAAATCTGAGAATCAGCTAAGGAGAAATAGTGTCACCCACTCAGAGTAATTTTAAAGTTCACACTCTTTGTTAACTGCCTGGATTATTTTATCCATCTCAAGACCATGTACAAGACCTGTAAAATGAGGGGGGTCTAAAAGGGCATAAGATGGTCATATAGATATATGAGATATTTACTAATTCCTAGAGAAAGCAAGGTTTTGCAAAACACAGATTGAATTCCACATTATTTTTAATACATATTGAAGCTCCCTTTATTCATTGTGTCCTTCATCCAACTCTAGATTAAAACACCTATCACTGTCTACATGAGTGTCTCTCCTTGTCATAGAGCCAATGTGTACCTCTTAAGAGCGACCTGTGGAGTCAGGAGAGCAATTAAGAAACTCTGGTAGCCAAAAGCCTTCACTCAGTATAGTTATCTAGTGCTGTTTGTGATACATCCACAAATAGCAAACAACTGGTCCTTCGAGACCTACCAGCTTTGCTGAACAGCAACTGGAAGCCAGGGGGGACACACTAGGGCCTTGCAAGTGGCAACAGATGCCAACATTTAGACAACTAACTTGGAACCCTAACAGCAGTTGGTAGGGTTGTACCAGGAACCACAAGTGACCCCAGAGGAGGCTATGCCCTCACTGATGGGTGCCATCCTGCAGGGTCTGAGACAGGTGGGCAGAGACAGGGACTGGTAAGAGGTTTCACTGACAACCCGCAACCTCATGAGGGTTTGAACCAGGTCCAGGGTTTGTCTCAGAGATCCAGATGGCAGTAGCAGGAGATGCACCTGAAACATGAGTTCCCTAGGCATGGGAATGAGTCTATGGTGTAACTTATGCCAAGGGCTGAGCTAAAATGGGACTCTTGGGTCCATGTGCAGGATTACGCGACCCAGATAGGTCTGATCAGAGACTTTAAGGTCCACAGATGCCCCCAGAAAACTGATCAGTTTTTGCCTTGCTCTCCAGATCCTGCTGCCCAGTTCAGCACAAGCATCAGGGAACACCCAACTCCTGGAAACACAGACACCCATGTTCAGGTCTTGCAATCTGGAACTGGATCACTCTCTAGGCACATGGTTCAGCTGCCAAAAGACATGTGTCTGTTGCAGCTGGAGATGCATATGGTACTCAAGACAGCAGGTATTATACAGGGCTGTGGTCAAAGCCATATGTCTTTTTCTAGAGCAATGTCTGGGGGCCAGGTGGGACACTGTGAGGCATATCTGGTGCCTGTGTGTAGGTGGTGAATCTCATCTTGGGTATCTTCATTCATGAATAGGTTTTAAAAAAACAGTGGCACAGCTGATGCAAAAAGAGCACTTCAAAAAATGTTAACTGTCTCAAAAAAACAACTTTTAGACAATGTCATGACTCAACTGTAATGCAGCCAAGCATGCTTGTGTGAAAGAAGATTTGGACAGGATAAGCCTTTTCAGGAACCATAACAATTACACCCAATGAGCAGCTCTTACGACGAGGTGAACTTTAAGTAAAACAGTCCACAGAAGCAGGTTCTGATCACTCAACAACAGTAAAAAAACGCTCTTCATTTTCACCTAATTCTATAAACTAGCAACAACAGCATTTGACATTTTGCTTTTTTTCTAACAACATGATGTGGGAAGCTGCTTTTGTAGTAGCAACTGTTATATATCCTGTGTGTACATATACAGTACATAATGCTTATGGGTTTAAGCACTAAAATATATTTTAACTGTAGTCTGTAAAGTAAAAGAAGTCTCATAACTACATGTTATAAAAAAGAAAAATAGAGGTAAGTATGCATATACACGAAAGAGAATATTGCTCTCTTAGAACAATAATGTGTGACTTTAATGACTGTGAGTCATTAAAATATACATAGGGATAAAGGCAATTGCTACTGTACTTCCTGTAAAATAAAGAACTTGTAAGATGGAATTGCTTGTAAAACAGAATACAGATGGAATTTCTGGTAAATACTCAATGGCCTTTGATGATAATTTCACAGTTGAGAGAATTATGCAGAAATTCTCTTTTTTTTCCCTCATTCTGAACTTCAGAGTTGATTAAGAGGCTGGGAAAATTCACAATTAGCTGTGCAGAGATAAATGTTTAAATCTCAAGAAATGTCTTGCAACACAATGAAAATCTGTGTCATTCTGCCATATATGAGTTTATAAATTTTGTTTGTTCCACAAACATTGACTTAGAGTGGCAATTTTCAGTTTGCAACTTAAGTGGAAGATGAAAAACAGCTGTATTCATTGTTTAAAATCTAAATGTTTTTACTGTTGGCATCAGCTGCAGCAGCTTAATGGCTTTGATAGAGAAAGTCCTGAGGCTCTGCAAAGCAACTGTGCTCTGTTCGCTCTGGACATGGGATGACTCAGTTTCTCCATGGTGATTCATCTGGGTAATTCAGCTCCGGGTTGTCAAGTCCAGAAGAGGCTCTTATCCAACTGTATTCAGAAAGAGATGGGAATGGATGACTGGGAAATCTAAATGAACTTTTTCTCCAGATAGATCTGTTGCATGTATCCTTACACATAGCCTTCTTCTGAGTTTGGTACAGGCCCACCATCTGATCTGCTATTCAGGCAAAGATTTCAGGTTTTCAATTTTCTGTTCACTGGATAATGAGCACTATGCTCTTTCCTTTATACTTTCAGTGGACTGAACTGGGAGTCCTCATTTATTATCTTTGGAGAGTAGTAATGAAAAGATCATTCTATACTTAAGGTTAGTCGACCTCTCAGGTGTTGCAGGCTCAGTAATGCAGGCAAATAAGATAAATAGACCATTTTCACAGCTTTCAGCTTACCAGGACCCCCAGCGCACACATGGCACCAGCTGCAACAGAGGACTTGCAAAGAGACATAGAACTGAAGTGACAGTGTTCCTCAGAATGAACTGTGGGTAGGTGAGGTGGCCAGGAAACAGACAAATCATTGCTAAGTGAGATTGCAAGAAACAAAGTAAAGCTTGGACCTCCTCTCAAACTTCCTCTGCCATGGTGTAGCAGGTTCAGTTCGTAAACTTTGTTAGGTCAGTGACCACCACAGAGACAAATAATCTTGGAGGGAACCGAAAAAGATGGGACAGCCTTTAACAGGGGTGGTTCTTCTTGCAAGCCTCCTGAATGGCCCACAGCAACAGTTTGGTGAACCTCAGCACAGGGATAAATCCACCAGACTGCCTTTTTATAGTTTAGTATCTAGAATTTGAATTTTCTTTATCTAAAGCCTCTAGAGCTGCAGAATGAACTTGAAAGCAGGACTGAATGTAAACCAAGAAGAGATGGCTGCTTGAGTTCACAGAAGACAGCAGTTCTGCACGACATTAATCAGTAAGAATGATAATTCAGATGCACGTTGTAATGCTTCATACCTTTGCATTGCTAATAAATTGTAGATCAAAGCATGGACAAAACTTAGAAAATTTAAACTGTTTACATGCTTCTTATTGGTGAACATGGCAGAAACAGTGCTTTTGCAGCATTTTTCCCCTTGTATTTGAAGAATTGAGCCCAACAGAACTCCTTGAAAGCACAGTAAGCATGTTCAGTAAATGTACAGTCTCTCTCATTTGGTGTGCCAGTGGACCTAGCCTAATCTGCATGTGACAGTCATGATAATTGTAGCAGTTCCCTTTGCAGTCACTCCTCCCAACCCAATTCCCTCTCTGGTCCCAAGTCACATTTGCATTTAGGATTTAGAATCATGCGGTTCCTGCAGAGTCTTTTACTGTTTATTATTGTCTCTATGTACATCAAAGAATGAGGAAATAAAAAGAAAGTAATGCTAAGATTCTCCTTAGCCCTAAGCAAGATTTTCAGCTTAAAATCACCATTACAGAAAATTCTTGGTAAAGGACAGAAAAAACCCAATACTTGAGACATCATTTTGCTTAAAAGGATGTTTTTTTCTCTTTCCCCTCTTTTTTTGTCTCAGAATTTTGAACTAAAAGAAAAAAGTATCACAAATTATGTTTCTTCATGGGGATACTCCATTTGCTCCTACACCGAAGAAACCCCTCAGAGACATACCTTATTTCTACAAACAGAGTTACTAGCTGTGCAAATAGCTGGGATACAGACAACAAGTATAAGCAACAACATCGGATAATCAAGAAGACTTGGAAAAGTGGAAGGGGAAGAAAAGGGAAAATATAACATCTCTGTAGGGTTTCAAAGCTTCTATTAAATCCCACCGTCTTCCTGACCTCAAGAAATTTGGGGAAGGAACTACCATTCTCAGAGAAACAGGTTCTTTTACTTCCCAGTATTTTTCTCTTTGGTGAAGAGGAAATCTCAGTAGCTCTTGAAACCTCCCTCTCTTCTACACTGAGAGAGGAAAATAAAGGCTAAGTGACAAAAGAGTTAATAAGCATTCTAGCAGTCAGGATGCAGGGTTTGTGTTTATATGGAAAGGAGAAAAGTGCATTTGGTAGAATAGGACTGATTCAGAGCAGAAATAGCAAACACTGACATGAGCCAAATTTTACATTGTGTAAAATGTGTGGGAGTAGTTTTCACTCTCCAGTGCCTTTCTATAGGAGCTCTAAAAAACAGCTCACAAAGACGACAGATATGTCAATTCATACTTATGTAACAAGACTGTTTTCTTGGTAGTGTTACCACAGTTCATAGTAGACATTAATTTGTACTAGAAAGGTACTATATAATAAATTGCAATTCATCACCTCAGAGCCAAAAAGTCTGTCCAACAAAGCAACAAGTAATAGGGGTTAGAATTTAGGATTGCATTGGGAGTAGATTATAAACTCCTTGGAGCACCTTTGCTTTCCTGTGTTGTGTTTATAACACTAAGAGTAATTGAGCACTGCTTCCCAGTTATGCTTTATCAGCACTGCCACCACAGACCCCAGCACCCACAGGGAGCTTTACAACACATGTGCAGTCTGAAACTATTAATCTACTCACTCTTATAAAACCAGTAGTATTATACAGCACTGATGAAAGTAATCCACAAAACGAAACCAAGGAAATACTTCTCTTCTTTGTAAGAAGGCGACCACTAAGCTGCATTTAGTTGAGGTTGGGTTCTATTCTCAATTACTGGTGAAAATGTACTGTCACTCTGATCTCAAGCGGTTCAAGCATGATGATATTACATTTGACTACAAATGTCCTTTTATTTTCAGCCCATATTTTAGCCCTCTGCAGGCACAAATGCAACTGTTATCTCTGTTTGAAAATTGCAGAACAATCTTGTATCCACCAAAAAATAAAATCTTACCTGTTCTTCTGCAACACCTTCTTCAAAATCAGCAAGTTAAATATACTGCATTCTTAAGACACAATCAAAGAAACTGAAAAAGTAACTGACCTCTTGCCGTTTGAAATTTTGAACATATTCTTCAAACTGTTCATCTTTAGTTTCATCTGCTTTTCCTAGTTTTTGAAGTACCTATAGTGAAAGGAAAAAGGAATAATTTAATATTTATGACACAAACCAAAAACATTGCTATTTTTAACGCTTCTCTTCTTGCAGTTAGGCGTAAACAGCATTTTACTTTTGGGGGTGTTTCATGCTGTACAATTTCCAAAGCTCACACAAGAAACTATTTTCTCAAAATAAAAAAAAGGATAAAAGCAGGAGTATGGGGAGTGTGTGTGTGTATGTGTGTGGAAATACACTTCCAAGTATGGAGTCCTTGGGAGAATGTTGCTTGTTTTTTTTAGTGAAACAACTTTTCTTTCAGCAAAGACTCCCATGGTTTCAAAGTAAGAAGGAATGAGAGAATTTTGCTGGCACTACAAATTGTCCTCTGGTTCAGACAAAGAAAGAAAAAAACCCTCATTAGGTTTTTCTTCTCATTACATTGAACAGTATTAACATTATTCTTATCTGCATGATTTTCAACATAAAGTCATAAAAATTAAAGAACTGTGAGGCTGATGCTTATTTAAAACTTGGTGTTCATTTTGCTCCCCTCATTAATTCATAAGTAGATTGTCATCCACTAGATAATAAGTATGCTAAAATAATTCAGCAATAAGGGCTATTCAATCAGCTGTCTCAAAAGTAATTTGACACAGCTACACTTTACGCTGTATTTAACCACAATAAATGCATTCTATTATTAAATCCCATTGCTATCCATTCATTATAATACTGAAGACTTAAACATTGCTGCAAATAGGCTTCACCCTGCTTGTAAAGCAATCCCCAAATCTTTATAGAGTACTTGCTTGTGGGAATGAACCATCCCAGAGATTGATGTCCAGATTGCTCTCTCATTACAAATTGACCAAACTATCTATTTGAACAGTTAATAACAAAACCAAACAAATTAAACCAAAACAAAACCAAAACCCAGAAGCCCCACAAAATGGAAACAGTAGCAGTTAGCAGATACTATCAATAAACATATAAACATTACCAGCTATTCTTCTCAAAACAAAGAATGTACAGCTCCAGTACTACCCTATTCTTTCTCAGAACCACCTTCCTCTCCCAAGGCCAGCCAGTCTCACAGCACAAAATCAGGCTGCACAAAGGGGTGGTGAGCATTGCTGCTGTGGAAACCAGAGGTCAAGATGATCATGAAGGTGACGCAATGCTACCTGTGGACATGGCATGTGAAAGGAAGTTTTGACATAATCACAGCAGAAAGACAGAAAGAATGATATCAGAGAAGAAAAAAAGACATAGACCAGCCTTTTGCTGCTAATAGCTATGTTCATATTCTGGCATATGTGGACATTTTTGGCTGCTTTTAAGACAGCTAACTAGTCCCAAAACCCTCATACATTCTCATCACCAACCTCTTCATAAAATATTAGTAAAGTATCACAGAGAATTTTACAGACAAATCATTTAATTTAACATTTTGAATCATCACAGGCCTTCACATTGCTCCTTCTCACCAATGAGCCAAACAGTCTGGCCCCAATTGTGGCATGGCTTTGATCTGCACCAGGGTCTTTCTGGAAATCCAACATTTCCTTTTCAAAGAGGTGGCTGCCAGGTAAGCCTCCTGACCACGGCAATACATTCAAACTACATTTGAAGTAAGAAGCATGTTAACTGCAGTATGAGCAATTCATAACATAGATAACAAACTACAGCATCAAAAGTTGTCATGGTAGACTCTTTTTGCCGTATCAGTGGTGCACATCCACATTTTCAAATGTGCACTCAGGCCCAATAGTGTGAGGCTCAGAAGGGAACAACCTCCCATAGCAGCTACCTCCTATGGTTTGGGGGTTTTTTATCCTATCTCCAGTATTCTATTTCTATACAGATATTTAGCTGAACTAAGATGCAGTTGTTATAATCTAGCCTTTACAAACACCAACCCTAATCTTAATCCAGATAATTTATAAAATAGTTTCTGAATTTTCCCAACCCAAATCAGAACTATAAATAGGTCATATAGTTGGATATAAAAGTTCGAAGCCAGAGGCTTGGCATTAACTAAAGAAACTTACCCTCATGGAAGTCCTGCAGCTCATGCAATGTACACAGATAACAGGGGTTCACTTACTCTTTTGCTAAAAGCAATCCTAATCCCATCCCCACAATTCCATATAGAGACCGGGGAGCAGACTGGGGCTAAACTAAACTATTCCTCACACATTCTTTTAGATCCCACTCATATAACTCCATGGAATACTGAATGTGTAGCTCGCGCTTTTACAACCAACCTAGCTATATTCACAAGTTTACCATTGGTAGTCTAAACAGAAAAGCGGCCAGGCTGACAGTCACAGAAACTGACCCACCTTTCAGCACTTGTTTGTGCACTTCTGTCTCAAAGTGGAAGTCTCTTGTCAACAGAAGTCTATAGTTTATAGTTTATTTTTGCTCAGATCAGCACCTATAGGGTGTTTTTGGGCTAGGGTTAAAGCCAGATGAAGGCTTGTCTGCCCTACATATGGGTTACTCTAACTCCACCACTCCCACCTCATGGACAGGCTGAAATAAATTTCAAACATATTGTTCATCTTGTTCTGTGGAATACGTGGGTTAAAGTCAGGGTTTGGTCTATGGCTAGGGTTAGGAAAAGGCAAGTAGCATTAGGTTTAGAACAAGAGAAAACAGACTTGAAACACACAGGTTATTAGAAAGCATCTGATGGTTCTTAATGGTAAAATGAAGGCTGTGCTCAGGAGCAGCAAGCCTAACCTCCCCTTTAAGCCCCAGTTTGACCGCCCTTCTAGATAAGGATTAACTTTAGTAACAGGAATAGCTCAGTTTATTGGTGGCCCATGAGGACAGGAGAAGAGTAGATGGATTGTGTTTCACAGAAGCCTTAGAGGGCTCAACAAAGTGCTAAAGAAAGGAAATCTGGACTGATAAGTGGCTAGTATTTTATTTTGGGTCCATGTGGTAAGTAATCCATATAATGGACTTGAATGCAGGTTATTAGGAAAATAAAAAAAGAGCAGAGGAATCAAACATCTTGAACATTTGGTGGCCTGTAGGGCTTGAATGAGTCCAGAACTTAGTGAAGACAAGTGGCTATCATTCTTTTATCTTAGCATATCCATACAGAGAAATACCATTTGACATTAAGTTTGAGAACATCTATCAGTGGGTATGAACAGTCTGTATCATTTACACTAAAATAAATTTTAAAAATTAAAGAAAGGGACATTAACTGAATCTCAATAAATGTTTTATACTCAAGATTTTTGCAATCTTCTGAAGCTTGTATAAAATAGTTGATGAACATGTTCATCCTATTAAAATAAAACAGGATAAAAGCTACCTCATTTCATATAATTAAACTAAATCAGCTACCACTAAGCTTCTTCTTAAAATGACATAAAAAGATTTTTAAAAAAAAAGTATCTTAAAATGAATATAAGTGTTGATATGCTAAGAATATACAAACTAAATAGTCAAGTCCAACTAGCATTGAGAATGAAATAAAAGCTAAATTGAATACAATAGCAAACTTAGATACTGTCAAGTAAATACACATAGAGAGGAATTGTCAGGCAATGTGGTACTGACATAACATATGGCAGATTCTACACTAACACACAAAATTTGAGTAAGAACATTAATCACGTCTGATATAATTTATAAATGTCGTCAAGAATATTTCCATTTGGAGGTGCTGCATCTTCAACAAAACTTTCGGATGATGTAAGATTAAACAATACCCCCTTTAGTCTTCTAAGTGCCTTTATTTACATATAATACATTCGGTTTTATGAGGATCTTGAACTCAAATGAGCAGTTTTAGAATGATTGTAATGTGAATGTTGTTAAGTGCTTGGAACATACTGAAGAAACTAACAGAGTAAAATAAACTACAGATTAGCTTGAAAAAGCTTGATTACACTGAAAACTCTTGTCCTGAGGCAAGAATGACAGTGTTATACCGCCTACTGAGACTACCACCCTGACAGGCCTAGCCATCCTCTCCTAAAAAAGTTTTTAAGACTATGGCAATTCAAGGAAAGAAAAAAAAATAAATAAAAAACAAACAAGCCTGAAATTGATTCTCTGATGTAAGCTGTGGCCACCCAGGAGCTACCTCACGGGCAGCTCAGCTTCCTGCAGAGCAGCAGCAGGGTGGACAGGAACTGACCTCATCAGACATCCCAACATGCATCATCCCCAGTCACACATCAGTATTCTTAAAGAACAACCAACATGTTCAAAACCACACAGGGCAGGAAGATGTGACTGCTCAGACAGGGCTACCTAGGAGAAGACTTCATCAGAAATAGACAAGACTGTTAAAATACTGAAAACATTAAGCTAATCTAATCTGCCAAAAGTAGCACAATTTAGGGTATAACAGAATAACCCCAGTGTGAAAAGCAAGATAAACACTTATGAGAGTTCAAAACCACTGTCATGGACTCCCTGTCCAAAATTTTTTGAGAACAGTAAAGTGCTCTGGATCTCAAGAAATGCAAACTCATGGATCTATAACACCGTTCCACAATACTTTTGCAACACCATCCCACAACATTTTTTTTACCTAATAACATACTCTTCTACAACCTGTAAAAGAAATACTAGGGCTGTGTGACTAATATGTGCAGTTCTCCAAAGGAGTTTCATGATGGTACTTCTGGGCAGAAATTGGTTAAAATGAAAACCAACCATGCAGGAGAAATAATTTTAGAGTTACCCTTGTGCAAAACATCATATGGATATCAGCAAATGCTCACAAAATTTAAAGAAGCTGGCCAATATAAAATAGAAGCTCGGAAAGAAGCTTCTTATGATACAAAACAATGCTTATCTGAGATTAAAAAAAAGAGAAACACAATGGGTCAAGTTCGAAGTAAGCATGACTATATTTTAACTTAACCAACTATGTAGTAATGTATGTCAACTTATAAAGCAAACATACATGGCCCCAAGCTTACCAGAGCCTGACAGTAATTCCAGACAGACCAAAAACTCCACCCCACCAATCATCCTGCCCCAAACTAACCATCGCCCCCCAACAAAAAAACCCACACAAGCACCACAAGCACCTCCATGTTTAAAAAGACAATTTTTTTAATGTGATGGGATGTCATACAAAGCTTCCAATACCACAAAACCATAAAAAAGTGTCAAAGTAGAAAAGTTATGCACGGTCCATGATACCCAGCTGGTATTTGAGAAGTGTAGGAGCAAAGTTTAAGAAACACTGTTTGCTCCAGAAATAAAATCTAGCTAGGAAGATAACATATTAAAATATAAACCCTGGTATAGAATTAATTCCAAAACTTATATACTGACTCTCACTCAAGTATGACAGCAGGGTGTTAGCACAAGAAACAGAATACTCAAGAGTCATTGAAGCCACACAAAACTCCCACCTCCTCACAGTTAGCACATGTGTTGCTGAAGTGAAAACAGAGGGAGAATCATTACAAGGGTGCTGCTCAGTTGTTCTGCTGCAAAGAGGGGCAGGAAGAGACAGTGCAGTGGATTACAGATACGAAAGTATAAAGCTTATGGACCTATTTGTTTAGTCCAGCTAACAGAAAGCTGCCTCTCCAAAGAGGTAACATTCATATCTAACTACTCAATATCTAGTTGGGTGGCATTTAATAACAAAACCAATTTTTTTCTGTCATGATGTCAAAGTCTACAGTCTTCTGCCTCTATTTCACTTCAGCATTGAAATATAAAAATATGGTCAGAAAAAGAAGATGGGCAACGAGATATTTTTCGATATTGCGTCCTAGGTTACAGCGTAAGATGTAACCAAAAGTATGTATTCTATCATCATCTTCACAAGCTGTTAAAGCAGGTGGGACAGTGGTCGTTATTTCCTACCATGAGTCATCCCTGATAACTCCCTCTGGGCACTATCTCTGTTAATGGGCCATCAAGGACCCACTGCATGACTCATAGAATTACGTCATCCCACTCTGAGATGCTCCACCCAGGGGGAGGAGCCAAGCATTCCCACTTGGATATAATCTGGGGTTTGGAATACCATGAGCAGCTTTTACCTACGGGACTCCCACAGGACAAGAGCTACACCACTGGACCTTCAGGTGAAAACCAGACCCGTTTCTACAGGATCAACACAACCACTTCAATCTGGACTGCTACCACCACCCTGACTAACAGGGTATCGGTTGTATCCTGACTCTGTCACTGTTCTTGTATTATTGCATTTATTTTAATTTTTCAATTAAATTATAATTCTGACTTGTGATCTCCCACTGGTTTGTTTTCAAACTAGCACATATTGTTACACTGTAGGATTAAAAATTAGATGGATTCTCATAATAAGAAAAATAATAAATATAAGATTTTTTCAAAACCTGTTAATATTTTCTTTAGTGCTGAACACACCCAGTAAGTATAAATCACCATTTTATGACAGAGCTAAGATTCCTGTGTCTGAAATAGCATAGTGTATTCCTCAGTTTCAGTTTTGCTATGAATATTTTGATCTCAGCATAGCTCTAATGCAACAGGTTCAGTCGCTTCTCTTCTCTAAGCAGTTGACTGAATTTCATACTCTCCATGCTATACAGTTGTATGCTTTTCAAGAACTCAGCCTTGTCCTTGTATTCCTGCTGCTATTTCACCATTGTGTTCCTGCTGACAGTGACACCAGCTGACAGTGACACCAGCTGACAGTGACAAATGTTTGCTGAAGCCTCTGTTCTCATTAATATCTGCTGCAAGGTTGTGGAAAAAAAAATCCCTTTGCCATTGACAGATTCTCAAAAGCCTGAAAACCTGATTAGTACAGAACACTGAGCTTTTTCCTATGAGATTTTTACCACAGAAAACACAGAAAGACACTACAATAAAGCTCTTCACTTATAAGCAATTACTTTGTGAGGTGCTGGTTTCTGTTACTAATCTTATAAAATGACTGAACTTAGCTGAGGTTTCCAGATCAGCTTTAGGCCATCTATGGTTACCAGCCCTTTATTCTGTGCACACTGGCACTACTAATGACATGTAAAACAACTGATCATTCATCAAATTACAGAAAATATGCACTGTCCTGTAATGTATTTTACATCTTTATTATTGTACTGGTAATGGTTCCCCAGACTCCTCCTAGGTCTTCTCTTACACTGGGCACAATAATGCTAATTTGTCCACCATTTACAGTTGAGTTTTATTGCTCAAGTTTGACACAGTGGATCATATCCTAGAAGAAAGGCCATCCCAGTAAACTGCATTTGCGAATGTATCATTTAGTGGCATTGTGCAGCTCCACAATTGTTATCCTAATGTGTAACATAGGCAATTTCTGCTGTACAAAGCCAAAGAGAAGTCATATCCTGAACTGCGTGAATGCATGTAATATGGCCTGAGTAACGGAAGAGGGCAGCTGCTAGGTAACAGGCACTCTCCAGTATGGAAGAGCATAAAGACAACTCTACGGGTCAGACTAATTGTCCATATAATAAGGACCTAACGTCTAACGAACCTCCCTCCAAACCCCCTCAAACAAGATGACTAGGGAAGATACACGACAACTGTGTACTACTACTAGTACTACTAGAACCCTCTCCCAACCACTAAAACTGAATTTTAATGAATTCTTCTTGTTGTCTCTTTACATTTCATAGACCCAGTGGATTTTTCTTATTGATAGACTGTCCTACTGCTTGTGAAGCTCTGATAAGGTATTCACTGCTTAAAGAAACAAAAAGGTGCACTTCTCTTACAAGTGCTTTTCTTTTATTAATTTTTTGTAAGCTTTTGCTTGCTGGTGCTTTGAGTATTGTAAAATACCATGATGCATCATAACAGTTTGCTTAACAAATGAGAAGAGCACTGAATAATACCCAGACAAGCATAAATCACTATGATTAGCTACATTCTCATAATCAAAATTGTACGAGGGAAATGCAGCCTAAATGACAAATGTAAACACTATGCAATGAGAGATGATCATAGTAACCTTTCTGCAAATCACAGAATCTAATTGTTCATCACTGCCCAGATAATGTAAAAATGCTCTAAAGAGACCCACAAAATAAACAAGATTATGATTGCTTGTGGAATGAAGCCAAAGACTTCCACCTTAGTCCTTGGTCATTTGGTTAAAACCAGAAAGTACTTTACAGAGCACAATGACCTGCATATTGCAGTGTACCACAATATGTAGGCAGACCTTTGCTCACCCTTTTCCTTGCAACATCCAGAAAATTTCATCTAAATGAAATCTACTTTCATGGAAGGATGCACCTTGCAAAGTTTAACACAATAGCAGGTGGTTACTGTTCTGCATAAAGTGTGACCCTAAGAGGTCCAGCAGTAAAACTTAGCTGGGCAGTAGAAATACAAGGAGACTGAAGGATGAGCTTTCAAGTTTACAAAGGCCTAATTTTGCTTATGAGAAGGGAAGGAATACTAACAGCTCTGTCAGTGTTCTGCTAGGGACTTCTGCTTTTCTCTTAAGAACTTCACAAGACTTAATGCTATGGGGTCCCACATGATAAGGGGGCTCATCAGATACTCTCTGTATGTATTCTGAAAGGTGCCTATCCCTGCTGGATGTGAAAACCTGGTACAGCTTCAAACAATAAAGAAGCTGTGCCCTAGACTGTGTGTGACTGTGTGTGAGGCTAGCCTATATAACAGAGGACAGCATCAAGGCAGAGATGCTGGAATGGTGCATGGCAGGTGATTTTCATAGAATGTTGCTTAAATAGGAAAACAAAATGGAAAGAAACAATAAACAACATAGCCCAAGATATATAGAGAAAAAAAGAGTGAGAAATCAAAGACAGAATTAAGTGGGAGTCAAATGATTATGAGGGAATAGGGACTAGGCTAAAAACAAAGAATCAACTTTGAGAAATCAGATGTTTGATTCATTTCCTTTCCTATAGTGATCTCAGATCACACAGGATCTCTCAAACACCTCTGTGCAGGTGGCAAACATGACATATTGAGGCAGGCAGCCTATGCGTGGGCTGCTGAACGGAACTATTAATAGCATAGCAACACCTATGATCCTCAAACTTTTGAGTTTTCTGTTTCCTCACAAAATTGCTTAATACAATAATAATGCATTTTTTTGGTCACTTTACCATTGGGCAAAAAGGATACAGAAAAGGCAAGTAACTTCTACACCAGGTTCAGAGAATGTTAACCATAAGCCAAAATCTGATTATTCTAGACTAGCATCTTAACCTCTGGGCTGTCCTCCTGTGAATCGCAGTACAGAAATCTGTTGTGTTCAGAATATCTGCACTAGAGCTATAAAGAAGAGAAAGAATGAGACAAAAAGGCATCTCTCAAAGAACTGCAAAGACAATCTCTTTGCCCTTCTCTGGCTATTGTTGCTCTCATACTTCTTGAAAAGATTGATTACTTCTTTTGATTGAACAAGGTCTAAATTTAACTGCCTGAATAATTAGCAATGACATCCTTGGCTGAATTGCTGTGTCCTTTGATGCATCCCAAATAAAATGAAACATTACTCTGCTGAATTAAAAAAAAAAAAAAAAAAAAATCTGTCATGTGTTGTTTCTGCCTGTACTTACTCATGTAGCTGAAAAGTACCTGGATAGCTTTCTAATAGTGACCAGCATGTCTTAGCCTTCTGGAAACTAGCTGTGCACTCAGGTTCACACTCTCCTCATTACTTCGTATTTCCCTCCCTCTTACCAGTTCCTCCACTTTCTTACTACCCTTTGGCTCGTCCTCTACCCTTACTGTTGAGCAGACACTTTCCTTAAAACTGCTCCCTCCAAAGAACATCATCAATAGAAGAAATATTTTATTTACTGCCTTTGAGAGCATTTCAGTTTGTTCATGTAACAACTTCATTTACCTGATCTTCTACTAACTTTTGGGCTGCAAGTTTTTCAAAGCAAGAGGCTGTCTGAACCTCTGCCCTTTATAGCACTGAGGACAAGGGACCATCCTCTCAAGCTGTTTGAAGATCCTGCCAAAAGACATGATTAATAATTTAACTTCTGATGGCTATATTTACCTGGTGACCAGCTAGTTCTTTTGCTATTTACTTGATACTCCTAGTCCTTAAGAATGAAGAAAAAAAAGGCTTTAGTGGCCACTTGATAAACTTTCTTCCACCATATTTCGAAGGAATAAAAAGCACAGAATCAAATACAAAACAATTGCCATCGACGTAACTTTAATTTGAAACTTTTCAAATTAGATTTAGGTTGTTATTTTAAAATTGAGTAATTGCCTATATAGTACTTCTTAAAAATATGCTCTGAGATCTTATCAGAGGAACATTAAAATCAACTATGAAAACATTCAGCGCAAAAATCTTTTTAAGCCAGAAGCAGCCACAATACAATAAACAATTCACTCTTCTGTACAAAAGCGCCAGTAAGGCTCATCCTTGCACAAGTAAACTAAGATAATTTATTGTACCAAAGTCCTCAGCAGTGATACCTAACAGAGAATGTATTAACTCTAAATGAATTTTTTTTTTCTGAGCAAAGACGAGAGAGATCAAATCTAAGTTTCTAATTCATCTGTAGCTACCACAGTTTCACTTCTTCATCAAACATTTAAATTCTACCTGGAAAAAGACAACTTTGTCCTTTACAGACTGTCTCTCCGGATTTATCACAGCAAATATATGGTGTTATTCTTAGCTGCTGGCAGTTTAATAAAAAAACCAACATGGCCAAATAAAAAGATGTTGTTCAATAATTCAATATAACAGACCTCAAAGTGCACATATATCCTCCCACTGTTTAGATCCACAAGATATATATGGCAGAGTCTTGTTTATTCAGCTCCGATGATATGATTACAGTGGATCACAGAATTTAAGGAAACTAGGCTTTCGCTTTCAACAGTGACGCTTTTCAGGGTATTTCCCCTTATATTCCCACGGCTGTATCTGATTTTTGCAGTTCCAAGATCAGTGACAATATTTCCTATTGATTTTGATTAAAATAGAACCAATTTTTAATAAAATAGATGGATTTTGGCATCAAGTAGGTAGGGAGCATTAGGGGCAAAATATGTCCTTTCAGTAGAATGATATGAAGTTAGTAAGTCTCATTTGATAGCATTATAGGCATCTCTAGGTTACTTCTCATCACAGAAGGCAAACAGAGGTAATTTGTGAATGACAGCAATTTCTGCAATGTGGAGTAAGAACCAGATAAAAGCTTTAAAAGAAATTGTCAGAGTTGCTGGGAAGGAAAAAAATGATAAAAGAGATACTTTGATTTAATACATTTTTCTAATGATTGCCTTTAATATTATAATCCACATCCTAAACCACAAAATCACATTTACATCAGTAACTATGCAGAGATGATGCCAAATAGAGACAAAACTACAGCCATTCATGACATGGGTAAATTAACAGAGATCACTTATTTCTGATCTCACAGCGTCAAAACAGGTTAATTTATTTTCCTTCCACTTACATCACTATCTCTACAAGACAGGCTACTAGTGTTTTTGCGTCTTATCAGTCGGGCTTCTAAATTAGTCCATATGCTGAAAGTAGCAATATAGATGCCTAATCTTGACTGCCTCCTCCAGTTTGATCTGTCACATTTCCACAGATACTTCTGGGAAAGGAATTGGCTGAGGCTAGAGAGAGTCACCCACATTCGATCCAACATGCACTGAGGTGAAGATGCTGCCCACCCAGAGACTCCTTCATGTCCAGCAAGGATGGGATTTCTCTCTGCAGACTCAGGTCAACCTTCATTACAGAACTGATATAATGGAGCCCTGGGGAAACAAAACCAAAGGCTTCTAGCATGGCTTGGTAGCTTGCCAACGAAGTATTTCACCACCTGTTAAGACAGTCTCATGTCATGCCACATATAGCAATGAGGTACATGAAGATAACTTTCTTGTGCATTGCAAAACATTTTCCAGATTGATGCTCATCTATGGAGGAATTTACTGTTTCTTCACAGATAATGAAAATATTGCACACTAAATATCAGTGGTGTGCCTGACATGGCAACAGTTGCTGTACCAAAAGTACCCAGAGGTACTTTTCAACACTGGGATGCTTGAAACTTCCCTCCTCTCTCCTCACCTGGAGGAAGACAGTGACACTGATGGAACACTTCCAGATAAATTCATTCTTCTCTAGATGGAATGATAAATAAGTTTTTTTTTTCCCCAAAAATTGAGCTCCCAGAAGTATGAAAATTTAGATAGATCATATATACCTGCTTGAGCAAATCTGACAACCTGGGAAACCTTTGAAGACAGCCAGGTCTGTGTTTCTTTTTTAAAAATAGCTTTGTCAGAAATCTATTGATCCAAAAGAGATTTATTTCAGACTTATTGGAAGAATTTGTGAAGGCATAGTCTCCTAACAATCACAATTTCCCACGATCATCTCCATAAAGAAATAATTAAACTGGCATAATATAGCTAGCATTAAGTGCTGGTCAGATATTTCTGAAGGCAGTTACCATATTTCCTTCTCATTGCTTTTCAGAACTATTCAGCATTTTTGCATTACTGAAGGTCAAACCTTATAACGTTAAAATATTCTAAGGCTGCTCAGCTAACATAGTATATTTCTACTTTTTCTTGTTAAGTGCTATTAAGGATAAGTTTGCCAGTTCTCATTAGTTATGTGTATCATTTCTTCATGCTCACCCCAGCCCATGCCCTTTTAGTTACCAAAAAGGAAAAAAGCACTGAACGGATGCTGAGATCATCAAGGACTACCAGCAGCGGTGGTGCCAGTGCTCCAGCTTTGACATTTGAGACATTGTAGACAAGTAGGACTTCATCCTCTTTCATGCAGCTTGGGGAATGAAACTCCAGAATTAGCCTTCAGAGCTGCTGAATGTGGAAGTAGATGTGTTGCTCAGACCAGCAGCATGCAGAATACATATAAGGTCCCCTTTTCAGAGAGGTCTTATCTTTGCTGAGGCAAGGTCAGTCCCCCTCTACTCAATGTGCTGCTGTGAAAACAACCCATTTAAGAGCTCTTTAACAGTTGCACTTTCCAGGCAAAAAGATAATCCAGAAAAGGAGCCTATCAGCCAGTGACGGAAAATAAATGGTAGGAGGAACATTGTTTTACTGCAGGAAAAGCAATGTTCTTCTGAGGATACTGTTCATCTGGAGCAACATTCTGATGCTGTTTAATGGTTGTTATTAAGACAAAACAGCAAGTCAGAGGAATATACCACAGTGAGAGCAAGATTAACAAGGAGAAAAATTCAAGTTGTGGACAAAAAAACATTTTCAATACAGAAAGAGGATTAGGACAGGTAAGAAAAAATACTGCAAACGCAGTTAGGTGTAAGGAGATTTAGAAAACAGCACTTTGATAATCGAGAGAAAATAAAATAACAGTGGGATGCTGTGGTCTTATAACCTATTAGTGTAGTCACTAAGGTATGCTGGAGAGACAGCAGCAGCAAAGACAAGCCTTAGCGACCCTCATCAGCAAGTCTGGTGCTGCAAGGCCTGTTATACTCCTTAGAAGCAAACTCTTTCCACTGATGCTGAAGCCATGTGTCAATGAACAGCTCAATAGAAATCTCTCATCGCATGTACAATGGAAGGAAATTGGCACATGCTAGAGACTATGAAAGCTGCTGGGAATATGGTACACAGTGAATTCAGCTGCGGGGAAGAGAATGCTAAGTTGACAGTCATTTACACATTAAGCGTCATGGGTCAGCACAGGAGAGTGGCAAACAATTCTAGTCTTTCTCTTATTCTAGTGTCCTGCATCTAGTGGCAAAAACTGAAAAAAAAATTATCACTATTTTCTTTTAAAGAGTGTTGTCATTCCTGTCTTCAGTCTATGCTTTTCTACACTAGCCAAATGCTCTGACTTCAACCTTCCATTGTGGTCAAGTTTACTAATGTTCAACTCTTTTCTTGACTTTTGTCTAGACTCTTTCCTGCTTCTCTTATAATAATAGGCCTAAAACCGATTGATACATTTTAAAATCAGTGGTAGAAAGAAATGTGTTAAGCACTGAAAATCAGCTTACATTTGAAAATGGATGAGAAAATGCTGCTTGACCTGAAAAAGGGATTAAACTACAGCAGTTTGATATTCAGGACTAAATCCGACGAAAAAAGCCACTGCCAATGTCTAATGGAAAAGTAACATATTCCTCAGTGTCTCATTACATTTGGAGCTCAAATATATGGTCAGTCTAAATACTCCTATCCACCATGATCACCACAGTAAATAATTATCTTCCAAGCACCTTTAAAAATCACTTCAGAATTGGATTATAACACCTTAATTTCTAGGAGGAGAAAACAGAGGCACAGGAATTGATTAAGCAGCTGTGTCAGCCTTGAATTTATTGTGCGATATGCCAAAGGGACAGCTTTAATCTGAACATGTAGATGTCGTGCATCAACACTGCACCTAAACAACTACTGAGCAACAGGAAGAACTAAAACAGCAAATATAACAGAGTACAAATATATAAAAAGGTCCACATCTCATTTATTTCATTCAAATAATTAGATTTGTGGATCTGAATGTGTGAGAAAGACATGCAGGATTAGTTTCTCTGTCACTCCCCAAAATAAACTGATACATATGGCAACTATTACTTAATATTTTCTATCATAGCTACTCAAACTGTCATATTTCTTGTAGAGAAAAGTAAAAATTTAAAGATACTGGTGCAAAAATAACTTAATCAAAGCTTACTGGATATTGTTCTCTAAGTTTGAACACTGATATTACTTTTTTTCCTTTGTCCCTGAAACTTTAAGCTGTGTAAAATAGCTCCTGCAGCAAGTAATTTCTGAACAAAGATGTGTTTTAAGTGATTTTTATTAAATGCTTTCATAAAAGATGCTTTTCACATAATGAACTACAATGACTTTAAAAGGCAAGTAGAACTGTAGGCACTTACATTTATAAATTTAACTTCTGGCAGCTACTAAAAGATTAGAAAGGCACCACAGTCATAATATTTTGTTCATTTATATGAATATAAATGAGTTTTTCTAGGAATACAGAAGTACCCCACAGGTACTGAAGAGTGTTAGGAGCACTATTAAACTCATGATGTTCTTAGACTTCAAAAACATACTGGTTTTGTTATTTAAATGAATAGAGACATTGTTTCTGACTTTCTCTATAGAGACATTGTTTCACAAAGGTGACTTCCTGCATTGTAAGAGCACAGAGGGTTGTTTAATAAAATAACTGAAGTTGCAGGGATAAATTGTCTGTCTGGAGATATTTATCTGGGGTAGCTTCAGGATTCTCTTGACCAAGGAGATTTATCATGTAGGGGGAAGTATATTATGGTGTTTAGGCCTCAGCCCATGTGCAGCAGAATCAAAGTCTGCCAGTCTTGTAGGAGGGCTTCTGGAAAATCCAGTCTTACACCAAAGACTTCGTAGCATTCACACTCAGAGTGAATATTCTGATTATCAGATGCCTTATGCTGTTGCAAATTAAGAGGAAAATGAACAACTTTATACAAAAGGAAGGAAACTTCCTTCTAAAACCTGCAAAACAAACTGAAACAAGATCAGAGATGTGTAAGTCTACAGTAACGCTGTAGAGTGATCCACACTGTGACTGTCCCTCTTTTGCCCGCCTCTGTGGTGCAGAAAGCCTTCCAGTTTGCACCTCAAAATGTCTTTGGACTTCCTCTCTAGAGCCCCCCTTCAGCTTTGATGGACCTTTATAACAAATAGAATTGCTGTCTTTATCTGGTGTTAACCAGGTGCTATGAAGCATAGTCTCAAGAGGACTTGTGAGAAGTTTGATGAACTGTTTTTAAATGCCAGAGTGACAACAACTATCAAGTCAGTCTCAATTTATCTAAAATATCTGGATGACATCAAACTTCAGGCAGCATGTTATATACTACAGTCAAACATTAGATCCGTTCTTTGAAAGCCAGCTTTTCACAGCAGAAAGTATTGATGGCTGGCTGCTGAGGAATGGAGAAGGGAAAGCTACACAAAGGTTGAAAACGAAGGAGAGGTACCCTGCTCCATGGTGTGCAAACCCATGTGCATCTGCCCATGATGCCAAATTTTTCTAATATAGGGGAAAAGCCCTATATATATACACACACACACATATATCCACATTATATTAAATATAATTATAGCCCCCTCCTTGAGCCAACTATGAAGAAGTACTTGTACTTCAGTCTGAGTCTCAGTATGTTCCTGTTGCTGAATTCCATACGTACAAGATGGTTCGGATGGTACTTGAGGGCAGCAGCTCTAAGGAACACTATGGTTACCAGGAAAATAGATTATTGTTTTCAGGATCCTCTTATCTACCGTAACATACTGAAATAATCTAATAGAAAGATTTAATGCATTCCACAGCAAAAGGTCCCATCATAGCTGACATCTAGAAGTTGGTCAATAGTTTGCATCTCTTATAATTTATCTCTGAGTATTACACTACACACTATAAGATGCAGTCTATTAAATTTTCCCAAAGCTGGTAAACCTAAAATAACTGCAGTAGTCTGTGGGGACTATGGGAGGAAAAAAAAAGAATTGCACCTACATCTATGCATTTTAGAAACAAAAGTCATTAAAGGCCTCCCTAAGCCATTGATCAATGGGACCTTGGCATATTCTTTGCCAAATCCTGTTTATGAGAGGAAAAAAGGCCCTCTAGGTATTTGCAGTGATATAGTTGCTTACTCTGGAGGCAATTTACACCCTTAAGATCATGGATCAGAGATCTCAAAAAGCTCAGACCAGCTCTTTCCCATGAGGTAAAGGTGCAAAGCTGTTAGTGCTGGATTGGATTTTCTCAAATTAACTACCCCTGCCTTGCTCATGAAATGAAACTATTGCAGCAGTACTCTGACACCCAGTTTCCTTCAAAATGAGCAGCATTTGCTGCCTTTCTGCAAAGACTGTGTCTTTTCTTCTCAACAAAACAACAGGTACTTTAGATAGCTAAAAGTTTGCAAACTTTAGAATGGGGCCATTACACAGATTTCTTCTCACAGGAGCAGTTTAATATTAAACAGCGAACTCTTATACTTTACTGCAAGTCCCTGTTCTAGATCAAACTGCTAGGATCACTCCTGCTCTGACCTTGCATGTGGGGTGCCCTCTGTAATGACAAGGCTATAAACCTGCAAGGACTGGACTGCTGCAGTGGATGGTTACAAGCTCTTCAAAAGGGACAGGCGAGGAAGGAGAGGTGGGTAGCTCTGTACATTGGGGAGGGTTTTGACTGGAGAGAGCTCAAGTATAGCGAGGGTAATATTAAGTGTCCCTGGGTAAGAATCAGGGAGAAGTCCAGCAAGGCAGACATCCTGATGGGAGTCTGTTATAGACCATCCAACCAGGATGAAGAGGCAGATGAAGCATTTTATAAACAGTTGGCTGAGGTTTCACTATCACTAGCCCTAGTTCTTTTGGGAGGTTGCAGAAGGTTCCTGGAGCGTGTGGAAGATAACTTCCTGGCACAGCCTGGTAAGTGAGACTAACAAGGGGTGGTGCTCTGCTAAACCAGAGAAGATGGCTGGTGACAGATGTGGTGGTTGGAGGTGTCTTGGGCACAGCGACCACAAAATGATAGTTTTTAATTCTCAGTGAAGCAAGGAAGGGGATCAACAAAACCTCTGCCTTGGTCTTCCAGAGGGTGAACTTCAGCCTGTTCAGGGCACTGGTTTGGAGATTCCCTAGTGAAACAGCTTTTAAAAACAAAGAAGGAAATTGTAGAGGTGCAGGAGTAAGCCATCCCTATGTGCCAAAAGGCAAACTCTCAGGGAAGACTGGCCTGCTTGAACAGTGAGCTTTTGCTGAAACTCAGGAAAAAAAAAAAGAGAGCTGGGGTTGTTTAGCCTGGAGAAAAGGAGACTGACACTTCCTTTTACAATGCTAAGAACTCCATTCGTACTGAAATCTGAACTCTAAGGAAATTTAACTTCATGAAGTACCACACAAAAGCCTCTTCTGACTGTTAATAAATTAGCATGTGGGAAAAGCTTTATCTAATACATATTATAAACTGAAGCAATCAGCTGTTAGTAAGTGTAATTTTAGAGATGAAATTTCCTAATTCTTAATAATAACCCCTGAGCTAGGAGACAGAAACCTTACATTGACTTATGATCAAATTTGTTGTGATACGAAATAGAAACACGCATTAAAATCTGATGCTTCTTTTACACTTCATGCTGCTGAGTGATACAGCTTTAGGACAAGACTTTTATATCAGTACTCCAAGTCTATTTATGCCCTCTCCACTGTAATTTCAGTGTGACTCACACTAATGTAATCCATGCAATGCTCTTGACTGCTATGATTCCTATAGGCCGGCAGGCAAATCAATGAAAATAAGGGCAGGTGCTTATGTGAGATATTCCTAAACTGTGACAGTATTAAAGCAACTAAAGCTGAAAACATGCACCCTAAAGGAAAGGTTGCCTGAATAATGACACTATTCCTCTGAGCGTAGTCCTTGCCAAGTTATTCCCAAGTTCCTCTTTATAAAAAGCCAGGGCTTTACATCAAAAGCCCATAGAATGCAAAGTAATAACAGGACATAGTTACTACTTGTAGCTCTGTGTCTTTTTATAACTTTTATCCTTTTATTTTCCTTGGGAGAGGAATTTTATGGACAAGATACCTACTAAGATTGATAACTACAATGGAAATTCTGGATGCTGCAAGAAATGATGTTAGCTGTTCGGTAGATGCCATTGCTTCCTCAAATTTAAATTAATCTCAGTACCTCAGCAGGTTGTTAGGAGGCCATCAGAGATGTCTTTCTAGAAAAGTAGCAAAACTAAATCTTGATAATCTCAGGTATTTTTCACAGCGTATTTTTCAGAGCGGTAAGATTAAAATGGTTCAAGTAGTTCTGTTCTACCTTTCTTAAGTTTATCCTTCTCTTCCTGACCTCAACCACTGTCAGCACTACTGCGGACTGTGACACATTTGCCACATCCTTCAAAATGAAGTTGCACTTCAGTAGTGCCTGAAATGGTGTCTGCATAAAGCACTGCAGTCCTCACAGACACTAAAACAATATAAATGCAATGTTGGTGATTAACGTAAAACTGTGTAATTAAGTGCAAGTCACTGTGATTAACAGGACTACAAATTCGAGTCCTCATGCTTTCTCTTCCCATAACTAACTAAACTGTTTCTGAATCTGCTCTGAATTTAGGATGAGATGACATTATTTAAAGCAAGTTTTTCAGATTCAAAGTACTATGTTGATACAGAATTTCTCATTTTTACCTTCAGCTACTTATACTTTTGTTTCAGAATAAATATGCATCTGTGAATGCCTGAAGATCTCTCTGTGTCACACTGGCAGACTTTTGGGGAAATCACTGTACATGGACTACAACACTGGTCTAAATATAAACATTCTGGGGTCATGCTTGGGTAAGAAAAAAATAGACAGTTTTACCACAGTGATACTGTGGTAATACTCCTTATGAATATAGACAAGGAATATTTTTCCTTACTAGCTATGAAAGCACCATTTGAAATCGATTAAAAATCGCAGACCAGAGCAAGAATTTCTCAACCCCTGGACAAAAAAGGGGAAGAATCCAGCCTGAGTGTTTAGAAATCATATAAATAGACAGACATGTACTGCTTGAAGCAGTATCTTTCTAAAAACCAATTATCCTTAACAGGATAATTTTCTTTTTTCTTACAACCACCTTCCTACATCCACCAGGCTCTCCACAGAGAGAGAAAACACTGACGGTTTCACTAAAAGGTTGCGTTGCTGCTGCAGGCAACACCGGGCACCGCTCCGGGCTGCTCATTCACATGGCGTAAGTCAGAGGCAGCTTTGCTGCGCGCAAATCGCTGTGGTCTCAGCGCCTTACGTAACTGCATCAAGTGACCTTCCCATCGCTCTGTGCTTACCCTCACTCTGCTGAGCAGGACCCCTCATCACAGCACCCACAGTCAAGTATTAATAGCCCAAATCCATAGAGAGAATCAGTGGAACGCAGAGCAGAAATATAGGAGAGATCTGAAGAATTGCTGCCTTCCCCCCGCGCCCTCCCCCCCACTCCCCCGTTTTCCCCTTCTTTTGTGGTTGTTTTTTTTTCTTTTTNGAATTTGTCTTCCAAAATCAAGCACTCTACATCCAGAGCACCTCCTAGACTAAATTACTTGTCTCAGATTCAGCCTAAGCCCGGTCCCCAGATGGGCACTTCTTGAGAGAAAAGGCTCTTGAGCTATCCTACATCCTGTAGGATGGCTCTTGTGCTGTTCAGGTGCAGTTTGGAAGTGCTGAGCATATTCTAGGATATGATAACCCCTAGGAAATCTGCTAGTCTCTGGTCAGAGCAGATTTTTCCAACAATCCCACACCTCCCCTTCCTAGTATGCAGTGCACACTCAACACTATTATGCTTTGGAGTTCTTGTCACTATATATCCTTTCAGAAGGAAAAAAGTAGTTAATAATTTTTTTTCATAGTAGTGAGTTTGTCCATTCTAATAAAGAACAAAAACAAACAAACAAAAACAAAACTCCCAAACCAAACCAACCAACCAACCAAAAAAACCCCCAAAAACAAAAAGGAAAAAAACCTCTGAGGAATACTGTTTAAACTTAAAAGAAAACACCAAAGCCCAGCAAATGCATTTTTAGCACAGAGGGCACCTTGCAAAACTTCACCTCCACATCAGGACAACTTGGAAAGCCATCACTATTACATTAAGAGATATCATAAGGAATCAATCAAGTAATCAGAGAGATTAGGAATATGAACGCAACTCTGCCAACATGGTAATTTGGAGAAGGATTTGAAGCAGTGGCAGGGGAATTTACCCTGTTATCTTGTACAGGATAGAAAGTCCAGGAAGGAGTGGAGAGATTACAGCACAAGTTAAAGAATTAAATATGTTTTCCACAACATGTCATAAAATGTTGAGCTTTAACTTTCCATCACTTTACCCTATGTAATTTCTGCCCAAACAACTACGCAATCACTGCCAGATAATTTCAGTGCAATTACTTCTCCTGTGAACAGAATTTACATTATAAAAGGATGCCAATAGAGTAA
Organism: Ifrita kowaldi; assembly: GCA_013398055.1. NCBI lineage: Eukaryota > Metazoa > Chordata > Aves > Passeriformes > Cinclosomatidae > Ifrita > Ifrita kowaldi. The sequence goes on from VZRS01014305.1 coordinate 183,519, forward strand.
AGACGCCAACAGAAAGAGATGAGGACTGAAACATAATGAGACATTTACATGGCCACAGGTCAGTGACCTAAAGTTGAGTTGCATTAATAAATATTTAGACATTAAACTGCAAGGTATCTTAATGTCTAATTATCGACAGAAAAACCTCACCTTCAGATAAACTGGAACCCTTTACCCTGTCCAAAAGGTATAACATGTTTTGCCAGTTTTCTATGTCACAAGGTAAATTAATACTCAAAAAGATTTTTCTATCAGTTTCAATCCAGAACATACTTCAGTAAGACTTACTGTAGATAACCAGCCATGAAGAAAGTGAATAGTCTGTCAACAGAGATTTTTAACAAGGTTTAATCTGAAATAACAGAGTCATTCTAAACACTCCCTTCAAGAGACTTATTATTTAAAGAATTTTCTTCCCTCTTCACCATATCATTCCAAATCACAAATCTCGAAACGCATACACAGCTTTCAAATAGCTGAAAAACCTTAGCAATAGCCGTGATATGAAAGGTAATGAACATGCAACTCTTCAGAGTTCACTTTTTCACTTGCCTAACTTAAAGGCAATGGATATTCCTTAAGAGAGTCAGGGGGTGTCCATGTCAGAAGAATATGCTGTATCCTATACATAGCAAGGGACAGGGCAGGAAGAAGTCCAGCTTGCCCCTTTTTCACCAACAGCACTGTCATTTCTTCCAAGCTTGCAGGACCTAGATCTTCTTTTGTAGCCAGAGTTCCTCCTTTCTCTTTTTGCAAAGTACTATAGTGTACCATAGATCAGATATAAATATGCTGTTACATATCAAGCAAATTACAGTCCAAAAAAACCCCTCAAGCTCAAGGATAGAACAACTTTCATTAAGTGAGAGAGACATGATGGATATGGTACTCTTCTGGACTAACAACTCATACCAGTTTATTACTGTGTGTTTTAATCTTTCTCTGTGGGATCCAGAGAGCTTGATCTTTGTGTGGGGCACAGAGAGGTCATTACAGTGACATCTACAATTTTTAACTCTAATTTGAGGTGAGAGCTGAGTAATTCAGGGATGACATTCTTTTGAGAACAACAAATCTGTTGAGTCAACAGATATAGTTCAGTAATCTACACAAGAAACTGAGCAAGAGTCTATAATGAAGGATAATCAGAATTCCCCTATTCAATGCTGGATATTATTATTTTGTTTCCTACCTACAAGGTTTGCACTTTTGAAGTCCACTTTTGTTTAAATTGACCTTTTAGTCAGTAAGTGCAGCTTCCATGTAATTAAAACTCATTATAATAAAGGATTTCCTTACTTAGGAGAACAATTTCCTATGCCTTTCAAGAAACATGTCTAATATTGGCCTTTAAAATACAATTATTATACCTCATTTTGTTCGAATTGCTGTGCCAATAGGGAACTGCATTTTATTTTACATTAAAACTCCCCATAGACTTTGAAAGATAAATTCTGGTTGAAAAGTCTATTTTATCATCATTGAGTACGACAGCAAGAACTTAATTCCTATAGTTTGGGTTGTGTATATCAAGATATTAGACCAGGAAAGTTTTTGTGCTTTTGTTTTGTTGTTTGGTTTTGCCTTTTTTAAAAATGTAAATTGAGGCAGTTTACCCTTGAGAAGTATTACGAAAGACTTTGCCATTTCTAAAATTTATTTCTTGTCCATTATGAGCTTTTCACATGTAGAGGGAAAAAACAGATACAGGAGAATGTTACTGGAAAACTGAAAACACATCTGGGCATACAGTGGAACCTCTATTATGTATCCTCAACATTTACTGAGTTATTTACAGGACTATTCTTGCAGGTTAGAAGGGTCTTCTGATACATCTGTAGTGGTTGAGCTGGTATCAGAACACTGTATCTTAATTTGCTTTATCTTTTCCTTAGAGATCAGATGATAATATAGTCTCTGATAGGAAGCTGTTGTCACTTTTGTAAGTCACAAGTACTCTTGAAAAAGAAACTTTGTTGGACTGAAGCATCTGCTCAGTTGTTTTTCCTGCTTGAAAAAGAAGAGAGCTTTGTGTAAATAAACATTTTCCACAACCATGCTCACGCAGGGTTTGCTGCTGTGGTTCAGCTCCTCTGCCCTGAGCTGTTCTGCTGACTCACCGTGTCCCTGGGCAAGGTGAGTCCCCTCAATGCCAGCTCAGGAGAAGGCTGAGTATGGAAATGGAAATACACTCACTATCACTGCTTAAGGAATTTGTGGGAAGGAGGATGCTGCCAGGAAGAAAATTTATGAGTAGCTGAGCTTAGCTGGAAGCTCTCGCTGAAGGTTACCTGCATCTTAGTTGTATTTAATAAAGCATAGGGGAACACAAATATAGACACATATTGAGAGCCTCCATGCACATAGGTGTATCAGCGACTCACAGGGCAAAATATTGACACTGATTTTTTCAAGAACATAAGAGCATTTTCTTCCTGAAAAAAGGTACTGACTGTACTGCTAGCAATATGTAGCATTCAATTTATACTCATCCTGAAACTGAGCCCTTGATTTTCTTATAAAATAAATCCCCAAAACCTGATTTCTGCCATTGGAAAGACCAGATTGCTGCAGAAAACTACAACAACAAAAAAATATATTGCTTATAATTTGATATTTCAATTATCCTGCTGTCAAATGTCTAAAGATGTTGTTTGACTTAGAGGATTGGAAGCTGTTCCAGCAAAGGAAGGAGGCAGATATAACAACTAAATGAATACCAGACGGCTGATCAAAAAGCTAAGTGTAAGGGTGCACAGAGACACCAGACTTGGGTGGGTTTGTGTAACTTTGCTATAGCAGAAGCTCCATCCTGACTAATGAAATCCCTCTCCAGCTCTGGTGGGCATGCTACATGGCTATACAGCTCTCAGAAACAGTTTTGGTATCACTGCACTGAGTTTATTTTACTACACAGGCACACTTGGTTACAAATTTAGTTAAATGCTAGCAATACAAGTACTTATAGAAAGGACTGGCAACTATAAAAATAAAGGCAACTGTATGCAGATACAAAACATCATTGGGAAATTAGTATTTTCTGCTAAAATAGGCTTTAAGGAAATTACGATGGCTGGCATTTTAGCAAAGTAGCCTTTGCTAACTCAGAAAATTATATTTCAAGGAACCCTTAACAGAACAGCACACTAATTGTTCCTGTGAATCATGGCTTTATTTGTTAGAAGTCTTATCGACAACAAATAACTGGTATACAAAGTTACATCAGGATTTTCTGTCGTCTTATAAATACTCCTATGCAAGAGTGAAGTACTGCATCAAGCGCCTAAAGTATATCAGGTGAGAAAAAACTGAAACTAGTCAGCATTTCTCAGAGAAAGCAGCTGTCAAATTAAACATGCATACAGACATTAATCAGTGATGGGCAAGGGATGTATAGTTCTACTCTCTGCCCCTTTCTCTCCATCTACAGCTTCACTAACAGTTTCCCTTGAAACATTCCCTTTAGGTTTTCACTTTTATTCTTTGTTTTACCTTTTTATTCTGTACCAGCATTTCCAAGATTTCTGTTTTCATGCTCCACCCTTAGTCCAACTCTTCCTCCTTTCTCTCCAAAGAAGCTGTTTTCTCAGCTTGTTTTCCCTTCACCAACTTAGGATCATCTCTTCTTTTAGGAAAAGTGCTCTTGACCTCCAACTAAAAATCTCTACCTTGGTGCTACCTCTTAGATCCATTGTTACAATTAAACAAAAGCTCCTCTCATGACCAGAGACATAACTTCTTAGCTCTTAATTACACATCCAGCTCAATAAACTTCTCTTTCCAGTTTAAATACAATCTGTTTTTTCCCACCAATAATTTGTTCAAACTACTTTATAAATAATTTTTTTAAAGCTGCATGACCAGTTAAACTATTTATTATTTTTTAATTGATTTTTAAAAAAAATACAGTCTGTTTATAGGCAAGTGAGGGACCATGGAATACAATAGAGAGATCTTCAATTTGGAGGTTAGCAAACCTAAAAGAAAAATAACTGAAGATCTTCTTAAAAAGTGCACTAGAGCAATAACTAACTTTGAAAAAATTGCAATCTGTTCTAAACCACAAAAGATTAAGAAAATCAGATTAAATTCAGAAATATACATTATTTCCACATGAATAATTCCTTCAGCCGTAACTAGACATGTGCTCACACTTTGGTATCACCTCGTGCTACGTGGAGACCTTTCTGTGCAATCACAGCAGCCCTAGCCAGCCTTTCATGGCTGGGAATCGCTCCCATATTGATGCAAGAGTTAAACAGTTTCATATTAGTAAGGCCTCTTTTGGGAATAACTCACAGGAGGCTCGTATCTTTTCAGGAATAGCCTGCTACTGTTTGATCCGGTTAACTTTAAGGAGCAAATCTTGCTTTAGTGCTTTTCTTGCTGTGCATCTCTCACCACATGGTTGAACAACAAAGAGGTTTTTGGGAAGGACAATGAAGACAACTCTACAAGAAAAAGCTTCAGCGTCAATTCACCCCCAGTAACAATCAATACATGACATTCTTAATAGAATCAAATAACTGCCTGATCTGGGAATTGCAGCGAACACTTCTATCAAAGAATTGCTTTGCATCATTTTTTATTTCCTGCACCATTCCTCTTTTTTTTTTTTTCTCCCTCCTCTGAAGCAGAGGCTATGAATACACAAATCAGGGCTTCAGGCTCTTTATCTGACCTTAGCAGACCTCAGAATGACCAAGGCTGGCTTTTCATAATGCTTTCAAATCCTTGGTAGCAATATACAGCTTCTATTCTTCATTAACAAGTTATGAAGCACTAATTGCTAATTAAACACATGAAATGTTTATTAGCAGTGTATAAATCAGTCAGGAGGAATTTGGAAAAAGTAACTAATTATAAATTTTAAAAAATGTTCCATTTAACTTATCTCAGTTTTCCTGGCTTATCTCAACATTTTACTATCTCACTGCTAGATAGCCTAAGTTGCTTCTCAAAAAGCATGTATTCATTTAACTATAACTTCAAACTAAAGTAAACACAGAGGAATATCTAAACCTATTTAAAACAGAATTAAAAAATACTGCTGTTGTTGGTAATGTGAATAATTTTTCTATACATTAGCCTCTTACATACTATATTTTTATAAGTATTTTTAATGTAATTACACCTAGGGTGCAAGTGATCAGTCTTTTCTGAGAGATACAAGTATGGCTTCTTGGCAAGTGTTCTTCCTTCATGTAAACCAAAATTCAACAAAAAAACAACAGCAACACAGCATGGGGAGAGGAGTGTCTCACAGGGCAATGCACATCTGTCGTAGGTAACCCAAAATGTTGTTGTATTCCATATCTATCTGTACCCAAAAATCGTTACTGTCTCTTTAGTACCCTGTTGCTGGAAAACGGAAAGGGGGCGGGGGAGGGGGAGTGTCCCAGGCAGAATCTCTTGGGTTGCCTCTGGTTTCTTCTTGCCTCTACTCGCACCAGTAGCACCGCGAGCAGACGCTGCATGGCAACGGAAAACACCTGTTTCAGAGCGCATTTTCCAACACCTGGCCGCAGGCACCCAAGGGAGTGCAGCAGCCCCGTCCCACGCGGCCACCGCGGCCGCCAGCAGCGCCTGGCCGAGGTGAGGGGGCGCGGAGCCTGGAGCATCGCGGCTGGCTGCTTCTCTCTGCTGCCGGCAGGAAGGCCAAGTTCCTCCACCCGTTCTAGTCCCCGACTGAGCATGACCCGCTGGAGAGTGCCAGTCGCATCTGCTGATGGTATTGCCACTGCTGGTGGTCACCTGCAAAAGTCGCAATCTTGGAAGGGAGGGGTATTCCACCATTTTAAGTTTCTTTTGTGTCAGGGAGATTTAAATTTAGCAATTTTGTATCTAGCAATTATTTACTGGTGGGTTTTTTTGCCTGCTGCTGTTCTGCTGCTTAAGCGGTTATTTTTTCACTTATATCTACTGGCATTTTGTTTCCCCTTGTTGGTGGAAAGGGATTGGTTTGAAACAAAGGGGGAGAACTCATTGTAGAGTGTTCCCCTTGGATTGCCTTAAACCAAGACAACATCAGAATCCAAAGTTTTGAGGTGGCATGGAAGAGAGGGTAGGGAAGACAGACAGACTTGTGACTCAAATTTATATACTTTCAGATAATAGTTTTACTTTCTAGGAATTTATGGAGGATGTGAGCCAATACTATAAAAATGTAAGCCTTTTCTTATCAGTGACAGATTATACTAAGCAGAATATATGGGCAGCTGTGTAACTGCACTCTGATATTTCAGTCAAGAATTTTAAAAACTGCTCAAAAATATGAATTTCAGTTTGACTTTTCTTCTGTGCCTAACAGTGTGTTTCCTCTGCTTACAGAAAGGGTGCATTTACCCTTGGTGATGAGAAGTGGTATGGAAGTACTTTAGCGAACCTAGAGAACCAGAAGTGTGCGATCTCATCGCCACAGCACAGCAGGTTCCCAGACACATGCAAAGAGAGCTGGATACCACCATGCAATGCTGCACAGCACAGAGCAAATATCCCCAGATGGCCTAGTTCACATGCTCTTCCAGTGCAGATGCTTCCTCCAAAGAAACTTGGAGATAAAATCACTGCTTTATCTCACAACTCACTGAACAATGTTTCAAAGGCCTTAGGAAAAACAAACAAACTGAAACACAATCCCAAGGAGGTATTACAAACCCATTCCTGAAATAGACTTGGACTCTAGTGTTCGGTAGACACATACCAGCAAGGACCACTTTGGACCACCTCTTCTGGAAACTAGTACATGTGAGGATATTGACGAAATACTGCCATGAAATCATCTGAATACGATTTAAAAAATTGTAATTGCAGCCATACACCTACTAGAAATGCTTTGACACATACAGAACCCTGGAAGAAAACTGATGACAAGGTGCCAGATAATTCAACTCTGTGATGTCAGAAGGAAAGAACACACAAAATGAGGAAATAGATTGTAGAAGGTGGTACTTTCCTCTTCTGTTTATCTCCACCAGCTTTAGTCTTTGTGTTTTACACTCTGATTTCAGGCACAGGAGAACCACGGTGCTCCAGACAGAGCCATACAGCTCAGTCAGCATTCACTGGAGGCTCAGTCCTGATTAAAGAGTGTGTATCTGTACACTAAATGCATCCCACCAATGAATTGTTATTCCTCCTTATTTTCTACTGGAGTCTGAATATTTGTGGTTAAAAATAGAAAGAAAAACCACATGAATCAAATCAATAAAGACCTGGGCATTTGAAGAGAAGCATACGAAATTCTTCAGACTAGTGGGAAATGAAATAACAAACACCCTTATAGATAGTTGTTTCAGGATTACAAGATACAAGATTTTATTCATATGAACTCTTTCAATTTGACTCACTTCCCTTCGATGTTTACAAGAAGGGGGAGAAAGTGGTAAGTACTGTAAACTACAGTGAAAATTAACACTTTAAATTATATTTCACCTCAGAATATATATATAAAGTAATGTAAGACTCACAGTGTTTCTATACAAACCACTGCTCAAGGCATAATTGTTCCAGTTATGTTTACTGTTTCCACCTGACTTCTATCATAGCACTTTTATTCAACTTCTTTTCCCATTCAGGAGGAGGTCAACAGGATTACAGGAATGCTAGAAAAATATCTTATGAGTAACAGGGAGCTGTGAAATAAACTTCATTTGTAAGGGGCCTGAGTTAGCAAGACCATGCTGGGGTCAGCGAGCAAGCACACCTAGTCCTTAAGTAAGCTGGTACTGGGAAAACATGTTAGTTTAATGTCTGGAGCACAGACAGACTGTTTTCTGTTTAAGATCACAGCCATTTAGAAGCTTTCAACATGGGGTTATCAGCTGGATAGGCTGCCCCCCCATAACCACATCACACCACTGTGCTTTAATGAAGCAGCATAGATATGTCAGAGCAACGTAAGACTCATTACGGGCACATATTTAGTAATCTGTCACACACTTTCCCTCAGCTTATTCCATGGTCTTTACAAAAAAGGGAGTATTTATTCAATAAAAATCTCACTCCTCTGGCTGTCTCTATAGCTTATGCATTTAGGTTCATCCTGTTCCTGATGCCCACACACTTCTCTCTGGGAATTACACATTCACCGAAATTAAAATATGTTCCCTGGATTCAGACATCACAATCAAAGCTTGAGAGCAAAGCTGTGAGCAATCAACACATAAAACCATTCCAGCCTTGGCAGAAGACAATAGTGTTCAATTCAATAAATAATTCATGCTCAAAATAAATAGAGTCCTATCCTAGGAGGAGCTCACAGATACACCTTCTGCTGCCTCCAAGGACTGTCAGAGCAGGGTGAGCTGATACCAGGCTTGAAGAAGTCCTTTTCTCCCCATAACTGATCTGAAAGCTAGAATCTCACCCACAGTCCAGACACTGCAAACAAACAGCCATTAGAAGTGCCACACTGTACTGACAAAAGGAAACCAAGTGTGTGCCACCTGCAAACTACTCAGGCTGGTTGTAACTGAACTTTGTCACTTCTAGCAAATGACATCTTAAGGTCGGAAATTTCCATCTGGATCCTCCCAGTTCCCCCACTGAAGAGGTCCCAAAAGTTAAATCTTGACATCATTATTATGCCATGTCACAACAGATCAAGTTGTGTGACATGTTCTCTAGCTTTGTATGTGACAAGTAGTGAGATATTAACATTGCCCAACTGAGCAAAATTTAAGGAGAAATAAGTGTTATTACAGTCTGTCTCTAAATGACAAAAATATCATAAATGACAGGGTATTTTATACTATTGTTTTATTCCTCTCCCCTCTACGGGAGCAAGGGAAGATACAGCCTCCCTATGCATGCTCAAAAATCCAGTCTAGCAGGAAAGAGCATTGTGTCCAAGGAAGAAAAGAGTTCAGCAAAAGTCAAAGAACTTAAAAATATTAAAAAATGCTTCCCTTCAGGCATTAACAATTCCAATGGCTCATATTTTGCCTAAAACTAACAAAAATTTAATTTAGTTCATAAACGAATTCACATCAGCATTCAGATTCAAGATTGTGCAAGATAAATATTTATAAGCTGGCTTTTGCAACTTGCCATATTCTAACAGACCTTCATTAGCAAACCATGACAGTGGTTTGGAGAATGAAAAATCTGAAGTTTAAGAAGATACAGAAATTCCCCTTTTATTATTATGGGATTTTCTTTATTTTCTATATTAAATCCATCGAAGTCAAGCCACAATTTATGGACCCAAATTTTAATTTTGTGTGATGAATAAATTTTACATATGGAGTTCCCATGGGTTGAATGGACATCGAGCTCTCTTCTGACATATCAATTAGCTTGTAAAAAGTGTACAATCAAGGTACCAAGCTTTGGGGGGTATAGGTCTGTCATTTCTGTTCTGGTTTAAAAATTGCTTCTATAAGAAAACCAGAAAACTTCTGACAAAGCAGCATAACTATTTATTAAATGAAAATAGTCTGAAACTCAAACAGGAGACACAAACTTTACAGTGCTCCTAAGGGAGTAAAGAGCACGTGCAACCATGCCTCTTAGACAGCAAAGAATCAACACTCAACATAGAAAAACTACCTTACCAATATCCCTATTGTGAATTTTACTTCAGTTAATAGAGTAATTCCTTTTTCAGTCAAGGTCTTTTCTACAAGTGGACTCACTGGAGTACTGGGTGGTGCAAACGAAGGTTTTCTTGCAGGCTGAAGTTTGGGATAATCCATCACAACACCGACCAATTGGAACAAGAGACACAAGCCCAAAGGAAGCTTCAGTATTTCTGGTGATCATGAGACCCCACAAGTCCAATAACTTCACCAAGAAAATGTTACGTTTTCACATGCATTAAAAGCTACGATGCAGCTTTGATCCTACCTACATGAAGATGCATTTCTTCAGGCTTTGCTATCACCACGTCACACACTATTAAGCAATAATCAATAAATAATTTGATTTTTCTCCCGTGGCTATATGTAAGCATAAATATAAATATGTATATATGTGTGTGTATGTTTATGTATATATGTGTATATATGTGTGTATGTTTATGTATATATGTGTATATAAACATCTGAGGTGTGTGCAGAACTGGGGAGCCACTGGTGCAAGGCTACCTTCTATGGAATTATGGTAGAACACACTTCTGCGCCTGCACTGAATTGTTTGTTTTGTCCTACTGATATCATTTTGCTTTTTTCCCTGCTTTGTCAAAAGCTGTATTTTCAGGTGATTTTCTCTTCCCAGGGAAAACCAGCTATGTTTTAATGAAATTTTCAGACATTGTATCAGGCAATGCATAGCTCACTTTTGTTTCTTGTCATCTAGGTGGCTCAGAGTTTGCAGGTATGCTGCTTTGAAGAAAATAAAATAGCAGGCTGCCAGAGCACATTTATCCTACCTACAACTTGGCCTCACAACACCTTCTCCAACAGAGAACAATACTGATATTTCAAGAAAAATACCTAAATAAGTAAAAATTATTCTCCTAAATAAAACATACAATCACAGATTATTCAAAGATTTTGACCCACTTCCCAAATCTTATCCTGAACTGAGGCAGAGTCCAGTGATATCTGCCATCCCTCATATATGTCCACTAGCCTGATTTTCTTGCCACTGGCAAATATGAAGTATCAGATTTTTGCTGCTAATACACTTTTTATACTTTATATTATATAGTGGGTTACAGCATTTAGAGAGAGCCACTTTGGAAGAGGTTCTGATCTACCCTCCTATGCAGGAGCTTGGTCCATCTTGACAGACTGTAAGAAAGGTTTGGTCCTCTAAATTAAACAGTATAAAGCTGTGAAAAGATCGATGTTTAAATTACCCTTACTGCCCCCTGAGTTTTCCCTTCAGTTAAAGATTGGTTTCTACCTCAAAATCCAAAAAAATGGAGTAATATACCTCAAGACATCATTTTTTTCCATATTTCTGCACTGAAACCGGATATACATATCCATACCAACTCTGACATGTTGGCCAGGCCTGTTCTATAAAACACAAGTAAATAAAACACAATCTAAATATTTCATGACTCAGTAGCCCATTTCAGTCCTTTGTTATCATTAAAGGCAACATTCTTCCTAATAAGCAGTCCAAATCTTTCTTCACATTAAGCTGTTTACACCTTGTCCTACAGCCAGATGAAGACAGTTGATCACCACCATCTTTAAAAGCAAGCAAAACCCAGTAGTTTCACACTACAGACTTATCATATCTGCACTTGGTATTTTCTGTTCTAAGAAAACTCAATATCCTCAACCCTTTGCTATGTATCATTTTTCTCCCTGAACATCTGTGTACATCTTCTGTGTATTTTCAAAGAATTGTTGCTAAAAGCTATACAAAGGACAACAGCTGAGATGTCAATATCGCTGGCTTGAGTAATTTATCTCCTATATTTCCACAAACATTTCTCCACTAGCTCTTGGACATCACAAAGTTAAATTCTTCTTTGGCCTCACCTTCATTGGCTTGGTTTGGCTTGGCTTCGGTTCATTTTTACTGAATTTGACCTTGTTGGTTCTGTTTGCAAGATTACTCTGGATTCTCATCCCATCCTCCATTCTGCCTTGGGAAACCTGCACCAGTCTGAAGTCAGTCAAACAGATTGCCTATTCCATCAAGGATTGACAGCTGCAGGGCCAAGGTAGCATGATGTTGGAGATACTAGCCAGATGTTAGCCAGAGACAGATGTATCTACATCTTATCAGAAGTGATAATGTTGGCACCAATCTTCTCTTCACACAGATGTTCTCTTTAATTCTGCTCACTCTCTCCTCCTTAAAACAATGATTTTCTGATATCCCTGAATTTACCCTCCTCCCCATAATGCAGCTGATATCTTCTTTACAGTTCAATAATGAACACTTTCTATCCTTTTAGGCCTCCATTTCACAGGTGCAGGATATAAATGTTGTTTCTCTCACTGAGCTTTTGTTCACAAGAAACCCAAGTTCTTGGTCAGCTGTTTTGAGATATTTTCAATACTTCTATACATGGGTCGTCTTCAAAGATACTGAAGTGATATTCAGACTCTGTTCTCCTATACCACCCCACCAGTCCCTTGTAACTCATAACTTGAGGCAATTTAAAGTCATCTTCTGAGTATTCATGGCAAGAGTGCTCTAGAAGAAGCATGTGCATTTGCCCAAGATACCATATCTAAGCTATATGCCATCCAGCCCAGCATACATTAAGACCTTTGTGTGATTCATAATGCTGCAAAACAGCATTTGGTTAATCTTTTTTTTGCCTTCTTGAAACGCCTTCATCACATCTACACTTTTTTATTAACTTCCACCAAGGTTGTACCCGGATTCCTCTATAGGGCAGCTGTGATGGGCAAGTCTCCTGTCTGAACACCACTCAGAACCATTTCCTAAGCCAAGCACTCTGAAGTTCCATTGGAAGTGTCAGACAACAGTAAAGACCAAGGAGCTGACCAAATTGCAAAGGAAACATAGAAATTTTGGTTTTAAAAATGTAAGACAAATAATCAATAGGGATAGAATGGCAGACCTCGTTTCAAAAAATTACATAAGATAGAAAAGAAATGAGAGCTACCTATATTTTGAGGTAGGCCTTTGTTGAGCTTCTGCTGCTTACCTAACAATATGTCTTATTTGAAAAAATCAGCAGCTTTTCTCCAAAACTTTCTGACTTGTAAGGGGAAAATAATATTTTTGTTAGTTTTGAAAATAGATGTTATTCTGGACTTATGTCAATTAGGCTGCTGAAGTATTTTGTTTAATGCATAGAAGTTAAATGGAAAATTAACTTCCAGTAGAAATGTTCAATTAAAGTTAGCAAAACTAAATACCGGACTTCATGCTGGAGACTTGGACTTTTAAATAAGGGGCTCACAGAACAGTGAGAAGTAAAATTAGTTTGTTGATTTTGTTATGAATTAATAGTATAATGAAAATAATTTCAAGACAGGATGAAATTAATGGAAAAAATATTCTCCATGCTTTATGCATTAAGGGGAACTTTTCAGTTGAAAATGCAATTTGTTCTCAACTTAGGAAAAGAGTTTCAATGGGAAAATTTCTACCGCCCATAATAATTTTGTGTTCCTCACAATTTATACCATGGGAACTACTTGTAGAATATTCCAATTACTTTGTCACTGTGCTGTGATTTGAAAAAGCAATTAAAAATAAAAACTTCTTGCACATCTCAAAAGATGACCTACAGAACACTACAAAAATAGGGTTGGAGTTGGGGGGGGAAAAAAAAAGAAGTAACAAAGATGAAAGTCTTCTTAAAGTTGGTGAGATCTAAAGATCCCGACATCTCTGCACTGTAAGGGCAAAATTGCTGACACTAGCTTTTTATCATGTGAGCTGTGTAAGGTTAACAATTTTCTGTTGCCTCTTTTGTTCTGTCCACAGAGAAAAACATTGACCCCTAATGAAAAATGCATGCAAGTACACAATATCAAAGGTATTTTTTGATTGTCACTGGAATCAACCTGACCTTTTCATATGAAACTTCAGAAAAGGATTGATGGCATTACTCAAAAGAGGACATAAAAAAAGTATCAAACATTGCTTTTTGAGCTGCCTTAGCCTTAAGGGTCCTTAAGGGTCTTGTGCCCACTCTTTCCCATCCCCATATACTTTGAGGGTGGAGAAAAAATAGAAGATAAATATGACATATCCAAGAAAAAACTTAATGCAATGTACTCTTTTATGCTTTGATCAAAGGGACAAAAACATATATTGCAGCTCTTAATATTTCAAAATACCCAGTAGTTTTAACTAATCTTTGGAACAGTTTCAGAGAGAACATATAGACATTGCATTTGCTAACATCCTGAAGGTGAAAGGATGCCACAGACTACTCAAATGCAGATCTCCAGATGTCTATGCTGCAGCAAAAGAGAGCTTTACCAGTGGATTTACAGTTGGTCTCCATTTTGGCATTCAATATGTTAACTACATATTAAACACCAAAAAGAACAGACATTCCGAAGTACATGCTGCTTGCAAAGTCAGTAAAAAATTATTAGGTAAAGAACTTATGAGGGTCTATCATGTGCTTCAGAGTACCTGTTTGGTCAGAAAAATAAAGTAAACCAAAATAAAATAAAAAGTAAAATAGAATTGAGAGCAAAATACACTGCAAAAGCATGAATATATAAAAAATCTAAACATGTACATAGTTACAAATCTATCAAGTTTTATTAAACATGAAGTCATACTATCTGTCAAAAGGGAATTATGGAGAGAGAAGTGCAAGCCTTCTAATGCCCTTGGCATGTGCTTGCTCTGGCATCAAGATCCTCAAAGACACACGTATTGTCAGCCATGAAGTCTTGCTTCAGCCAAACTCTTCGGTTTGCACTTAGCTTTAAACTTATCTGATGTGAGCATAGATTGCTTTGGGTTTTTTTAGTATTTTGATCTATTATTTCTAAGTTGAAGCAAAGCACATCTTACTAAGGCTACGCTTGGGACCAATATAAGAAACCAGAGAAATACGAATATTTGCTGCCTCAGATTCATCCTTGCTCACGGACTGGAGCCCTTCCTGAGATTGGCCCTTTCCAGAGAAGACTTCTTTATAAGAGACTACAGGTATATGAATAGCAGCTGGAGTTCTCTCTATGACAATTTCAGGTAACACTCCCTCCTTAGACAGCTGAAGTAACATACAACCCACTGCCATATTGTAAAATATAATCAGTCATGTATCAAGTACCATGGCACCTGCATTGAATATTGTATATGCCTTGTCAACATAGAAGCCAATGAAGAGATGCCCAGAGCCCAAATGGGTAAGATGAAAATAATGCAAGTAGTGGTAGTCACATGTGAAAGACGGATAAAAATGTTTCCAAAGTCTTTACTGAGATTTGACTTCGTGAATTACCCTGAAACAATTAACATTTTTGTTTGGATGCCTACTTTTTGCATTTCTCTTTTTTTGCACCTGATGCTTTTGGAATCAGGAACAGTGCTTGCCCCAAATAACTGAACATCTTCGTCTATCTCTCAAGGCAGCATAATTCTTAGAAAGGAGGTAAGCAGGTCAAATGTATAATGATACATGCTGTATTTACCCGTGCGATACTTAAATAAATTTTCAACAAGGCTCCACATGTCTGTGGGACTCTCCCAGGGCACAGAAGTTGCTGCAGCAAGAACATGGCACTTAATGTAGGCAGAGTCACCAGCAGTCTTCCAGGTTTTCACTTGTATAAGATAACCAGCATAAAGCCAGTGAAGCCTGCTGATATGAGTTTTCAACACCTGACAATATATCTCTGTATTTCCACTTCTGGTTGCACCGCATTACCTTCAAATTACTAATTTTGATATATAAAATACACAGGAAAAGTTTCCATAGCAGAAACCTAGTATCACAGCAGGTAAGGGCAAGATGTAAAGAAACATCTAAAGAAAGTCTTAATCTTTCTGGGTCCAGAGTTCCCAGGCAGGAAGGTATGTGCTCCGTAGGTGAATACATCAATACAGCTTACACTTATCAATCAGCCATACATTACACTTAGAAAAAAATCTAGCCTAAAATTACTCCCACACAGTAAATGCTTCAAGGAAACTTCAAATAAAATGTAAAATATCTCCAGCTCTCCATATAAAGTATGTCTGTGTGGAAAAAGAAGCATAACTAGGGAGAGCCTTTTCTCCCTGACATGGGAAACAATAACATTTCCACCTGGTATATCATATGTGCAAGGATGTTACCTCTTGTTATTAGACTCTGCAGAAACCTTATGACACCATGGACATCACAGAGTTGATAGGTGCTGCAAATATGTTGAAGTAATTCCGAAGTTTTCTTAGTCAGTGTGCAAAGCAGGGTTCCAGTATTTACTGACCCACCACATACGGTCCCTCCACTAATTTGGCCTGCAGGCTGACAAATAAGGGGGTCTGGGTCTGAATCCTGACCTTCTCCACAGAGGCACTGCTATTGCCTTGCTTCTCAACAGAACTGTTCATGAAGCCATTACTAAAGAAGGACCAACTCAGGCCCTGATTAAGCAAAAGCTGTTGTGGAGATGAACTGACATGTTAAAAAACAAACAAAGAAGCAAACAACGCAACAGAAAATAAAAGAACCAAAAAAATAGCCAAACAGTGTTAGCTGAATTCATTTCCAATGTCTCAAAATTATTCCAGAGAACTGGCATACCTGAGCCAAAAGCTGGCAAAGGGGCAGCACAGACCGCGAATTTCCTTTAGGCATTTTGGGGATCTTTCTCAGGAAGTCAGCCCTAAAACCATGAACGACAAAGAAGTATTGAAGTACCCAGTAGCATTTTCCCTCCTCCATGTTTGTCTCTCCTTACTCTCAGTTCTTCCAACCAAGGAAAGTTGCTGCTCACTGCTGAGGGTCACTCAGCTCCACTGCTGGGGATCATGCCCTGGGAATCATGTGCTCCCTTGAAAGGATGAAACTGAGAACTGCGGTGTACACGCTGGTCAATGGCAACAATTCGCCTTTGCTGTTTGGAGTTCATGAGCTTGCACTGAGAGCGCTGTTGCTTCCACTTCTGGGCTACCCAGTGAAAGAAATGGGAATACTGGAAGGCAGTCAGCAGAAGACCACGGAAATGCTCAGTTGGCTGGAGCACTGGGCATGGGAAGGGAGCTGGGCTTCTTCAGCCGGGAAATGACAAAGATAAGGGAAGGAAACCTGTTTTCTATTTCCAAATACCTACTAGTCATTACAGAGAAGACTGACCCAAGCCCTACGCAGAGGCTCACAAGAGAAGGGGATAGAGCAACAGTCATAAGCTGCAACAAGGGAAAATTTGAGCAGATCTGAGGGGACAAAAATCACCATGAGATGGTGAAATGCTGCAACAGACTCCTCAGAGAGGCTGGGCAACCTCCAGCCTTGGAGATAGTGAAGACACAACTGGACACAGCCGTTCGCAACCTACCTAGCTTTGACATTGTCCCTGCTCTGAGTTGGAGGTGGATGAGTCACCATCTACTGATCTCTTCCAACATACTTTATTCTACATTCTACTCTGTTTGGAAATAAAGGATCAGTTGCTTGTCTGAATGAAAATAAGAGGAAGAAGCAGGAATTGAAATGGGGACTGTACAGTGATTGAGTAATGCACTGAGAAATGCTCATAAAAGAGAAAGGAGGAGAAACTAATTGCTCTCATTTTTAAAAAGCCAAAGTAAGGTCGTTTTATTTTGTAATATTAAAAAATTACAACATTAATTTTTTTCCCAAAATATTAAGAGACCAGCATGGTACACTGTCCTTTTCTGAATCTTGTGACAATGCTGGGAGGTTTTGTGAGTTTTCTATTGCTTTTAATTGAACAAATCAGCACAAACAGTTTACATTTATTCTGAAAAAAAAAGCAAAGGAGGGGAAGAAAGACCATCTTTTAGGCTGGTAACTGTTTGGGTCTCGCCTACATATTGCACACATTCAGTCAGGACTCAAGGGAAGCGGAACAGATAAAATAAGGCGTTGATGTGCACTAAAAGGAAAGGGAGCAATCAAACTGCATGGACATTCTAAGTACCATCAAATGATTGGGACAAACAGGCAAGGAAAAATTAGCAAGATTAAAACCAGTGATAGACGGCCTCAGACTGATCTATTAAGCCTTCTGTACTTGTGCAAAGGTGGTTGTTGTAAGGGGAGCAAGAAAAAGGCTTGAGCAAGTGAAATTTTGCAAAACATTGGCACAAGTCAGTGCCAGGCACCTCCCTTCAGGTGGATGCAGACGCTTGCAGCTTTACTCAAATTTGCTGAAAGAGTTATAATTAGCTACAAAATTCAAAGTATCAGCAAATTAAAAGTACTGATTCATGCAGGCCATGGGTAGGTGAAACAGAGAAGGTCAACCAAGAAATTTATGATCCCAGAATAGATTTGCTGCTGGCACAGCCAGGCAAACTCTCAAAACAAGAAGAAACCCCAGCTTATAACTGCCCAAGATGCCACAACATGTCTTTTTACATCATCAAAGTAAAAATTCCTCTTGCCTCAGATTATATGTATGTACACTACTACACCTATACGCACAAGTGTGATTTGCAGAAAGCTATGCAATGAGCTAACATTCAGTCCCATGCAGAGCAAGTACAGAGAGTATAGGTAGTATTAAAGTCTTGTGTTAGCACAGTGAACTGGATTATACTTAACCTGCAGAGCCTCATCCTGCTGCAAATAAAATTGGCATGAGTAGAATCAGATCTCTAAAAGCAATATATTGCTACTATAGCAATTTGGTGTCAAGTTCATCACAATTTGAAATAGGCATAAATCCTAAAATACTATGATAGATGTAATTGACATTTCTTAAATCATGGCTCTGATCTGAATGCTTTTTTAAAAAAACATTTTTTGTATTGAAACAACTTAAAACATTAAAAAAAGGCAAAGGGAATAAATGGAGCCTTAGTGGAAAGCTGGTTGATACTGTATTTTGCACATTTCTTCCTGCTATATGAACATGGGAATAATCTGCATAGTTTCATATATCTCCATAAGATTACTGATAGAGTAAAATACCTCTTGGTGTAAGTATGAATCACAAACACTCATGTCAATGAAGGATCATACCCCTGATTTATCAAATACAAATCAACCACTGCCTTTTCTTTTGAGGGGTGAGGAAGGAAGAGCTCTATCACTCCTATGCTCATCAGAGACCAAAGGGCTGGTCAGATTCCCAGAGTACAGGCATTCTCTCATGTCTCTGGTAAAATTAGCTACTCCAGATATTATGGACCAAGCAACCATACACACTCACATATCTAGGTTTAGAAAAAAAAAAAGTTTTGAAATTATTATGCTCCTTAGTATAGCTTTGTTGTTATATAACCTAAAGAGTAACTGGGTTTGATGTTCTGCAACAGACATACCCTTCTGAAAAATATGAGATATTAATTGTAAATCTTAACAATTTTGTCATTTTTTCTAATACAGCTATGAAACATTTTACATCAAACACATCAGTGTTGATTTTTATACATATTTGAACCACCAGTCCTCTCTTATTTTTTAGAACGTGGGAAGACACTTTCTCTTTAATTTTAAACGTGTAGCCCCACTAAAAATAAAATTCTTACATGGAGGCACTGGCCCTTGTTAACCATTCTGTCACTTTAGTCCTGTATCAGCACTGTCTTGTGGGTATCATGCACAGGTTCTTAATTGTTTAATAAATTGTAAGTGTTTTAAGGCTGAGTTCTGTAATTCTCATAGCATCAAACAGTTATCCAACCATCTGTTTGGGTTCAGTTTATATTAAACATGAGTGCGCTTCTCTCCATATTGGCACAAAATTATGTGAAAGACATTTTTGTTTTTTATCTTAGAACCTAAGTAATATGGAAAAGGTCATTGTAGAGGATGTGGAATGTTTTACTAAAACTTTAGATTGGAGTTAAATTTTGTTGTGGGACAACCTACAAAGAAAAATCTGTGTATGTCCCATTCAGGACAGAAAGAGCCTCAAGCAAATGTGGTAAAAGCAGGGAACTTACCTAGTAGCTTTTTATCTTAATCATATATTGCTTGTCTACCAGCTTCCCATTGCAACCAACATCCCTTGACAGACCAGTGTTCATTAAAGTTTTACAATGATTCAAATGACTACTCTCTTTCACTTCAATGGATGCACAGCCTGACCATGTGTCAGTATCAAGTGTATGACTTTTACATGTCCCTGATCTGTAACTGTTAGCAACTTTGTTGTTGTGCATCAAACTAGACTGGCCCTAAAGTCTTTGTGCACAAAAGCATTAGGTTAGGGATAAGAAAATTACGTGCTCTCAACAACTTATTTTGCTAATACCATAAAGACCAGACTAAATGTGTTCAGGGTGCAGATCTGGGTGAACACGAGTGCAACCCCTCTCTCCTGCAGTGCACAGAGATATATAAATGATACCTGCTTAGGTATCATTTCCGCCCTTCAGGTGAGACCACACCAAACGAAGGCTTAGAGAACCCCCTGTTTCACTAGGGGAGACACTGGATGGAGGTGACATACAGACAACAAAGCATGCTTTCCCCAAGGAACCTAAACCCATACTCTTTGTGTCTCCCCAGAGTCATGATTTCTAGATAACTGAAGGGTACAAGGTGGAAACCCTCCAAACCACAATTAAATAGGTGCTAGCAGCACAGAAAGGCATGTTCATGAATAAGGAACTGACTTACCAACAACCTGGAATTAAATGAGGAAGCCAGTGGGAACTGAGCTCTTTCGAAAGTCCTAGAGCTAAAAACCTTGGATAAAACTTACTCTATTTTAAACAATTTTTAGTAGTACAGCAAGTAACTTTGGTGTGATTGGAAACATCCTGTTCACTACTGGTATAGCTAAAGCTGGTTTAGATGTAGACATAACCTGTTGGTATACATATCCTAGAGCAGAAATGAGTTTGTGACACTTTTAGAAAGCCTTTGTCCAACCCTTTGCTATTTTCACTTTTTTTCCCCAAGACTTAACAAAAAAAGACAGAGATCCATCACAACCCACCAGAGGTGGCTTTGGGTTTTATTGTTCAACATGTAATGATAACAGCCTCTCTGAAGCACTGAAAATATCCTGAGCTTCAGAGTGAGAAAGGAGGAATAGCAAGCTTGGCATTTGAGATTGACTTCACACTGCCTTCTTTTTTAGATCCATTCAATGGGCAAAAAATTCTAAGATGCATTAATATGTAATAAAATTTGCTTGATTGGTGACTGCTTATATGCAAGTAAGGAATATTTCTGTATAAAAGAGTGTAAAAAATATCCTTCTTTGAGTCAGAGAAGGGAAAAGTCTGAGTCAGGTTGATATGACTGCTTCAAATCCCACCAACACTTCTGATAACAGATGCTACTGAGCAATCCAACAGCAGTACTAAGCACGTACTTCATGGTAAGCCTTTGGTGGGCTACTGATGGGCATTAGCAAAACAATATTGGTGTAAGTGCTTTGAGATAAACTGGAAATTGGATACTAGAGGGAAAAAAATTATTTACTGCTCACAAAAACAAGGCCTTCGGAGAAGTGACTTAGCAATCTCAATACTACACAGTGCCTCCTTTAAAACTTCCTTTTTCATGGGGTCCAGTTTTTTTATTTCTTTTCCAGATAAACACTGCCCATAGAAAACAGCCCTCACTATAGAAACCAGCACGATCCAAATTGAAACACTGAGAAAAACACTGTACTCAAGTTTGGATTTGTCCTGCAGTCTGTAAACATGTCTTCTTGATCCAAAATATTTTTCAGCCCATATTTGTACCATATTTGATGGAGCTTGTTTCTCTCCATCTTCCCATGAAAAGTGCTAAGCCATGACTTTTGGAGGAGTGATTTCTTTAGGAGTTAAGATGCCGTTTAAATGGCATGTGTGTGTTTACCATCTAAGGGTTGCCTGAATTTCTTCCTGATTTGCCTCTCAGCTTGGCTGTCAAATCAAAGTAGATCCTCAGCCAGCTTCTGAATTACTGTTTATTTTTACCCTAATATGAAACTTTGCATAAAAGATGCTGGCACTATGCTTGCAACAACTATGTTCTTGGATTGATGCTACAGGAAAACATGATGCCAGGGTGGTGTTAAGAATATAACCGTGTTCAGCTCTGCAAAGTATCAGTGAGGCTCGTCTTCTCTGAAACAAGCTTTTCAGACCCTGGAAACACAAATCTCATATGAGGCATTTTTTTTTAGTACAAGAATAGAGAGCAGTAGTAAGTTCGAAAGCCCTGGGGTACAAACAGCACCTTGACTCCACTGAATCTGGAGTGACAGCACTGCTGGGCTTAACCCTAAAGCTACAAGTTGGGTGAAGTTCCTGTGAACTCAGCCGGAGCTCCTGATAAAAACAAAGCTTATGAATGTAGCCCATTGCCGGCTCCTTCAGCTTGCACATTTGCACTTCTCACGGTGTCTGTCTAATTACTGTCTTAATTACTCGGCAACTTGGCTCTCCATTTCACCTTCCCTGTCTTTTAATTTTTCTCCAGATACTCAGCACTGCCTATGTGCGGTGCTGTCACTTTATTTCCCCCACACAGGGAGGACCTTGGTCAGCCCTGCAGACCCTGAGGGAACAGAGCCCTGTTCCAGCAGCACCATCTGTCCCTCCTCTCTTGCACAACAGGAGACAAATAAAACAAAATGAACATTCAGTGTTCTTTGATAGCCTACAACGTTTGGAGGCTCAGTACTGATTTTAAAAAAATCTAAAGTGCTCAACTGGGCTCACCTATCAAGTAACAGAAGTCAAATCATTTTCTAAATGGCTTTGCTAGTTATGTCTGCAACAACTTGTTTGGTCAGATGTACAAGAGAGAAAGGGAAAGAGCAAGCAGCAAGAAAGGACGACAGAAGAAGAAAAAGAGAGAGAGAGATAAGGAAGGAAGAGGGAAGTTTAACAAACATGAAGATACAACTTTCCTGATACTAACTCTGCCTGCACATTTCAGCTGAGAATTAAATAGAACAATGTTTAGAGATGTACTATCCATAAAATCACATTCTGGCAGTTTGCAAGACTGTCACATCATAGGGAGTATATTCATTTATTTACTAAGTAATCCAGAAACCATTAAAGAATAGAGAAGGAGGTCTGTGCTATTTTTTAAAAACAAAAGCATTTCCTCACACTGTTAGACTTCCACATTTCTTTAAATCCAAATTCTGTATTTCAAACTCACATTGCATCTCCAAAAGCACAGCTTGTTTTGGGCCTTCAGCTAACCACGGACATTGACCTTATTCTGTTGTGCTTATTTTCCACTTGCTGCTTGACATAGAATGAATCTGCTCCTTTACCATTTCCTGAATGTGTCCTGCAGTGACCATGCTGTGGTAGCAGCAGCCAACCATCCTTTGCCTGTCTTCAGGTACTACGGTGCACTTTTCTCCCGATGAGTTTCTCTCCTGAGCAAGATAAGCCATGGGAACACCTGGCATAAGCCTGCCCCAGACCAACCTACTTCTAGAATGAGCCATGCTTTTGCATCTCTTCAGGCCTCAGTACATCTATGAACTTTTCTTTTGCCTCTGTCTCCTCTGTGTTCTGCCTTTCATCCAAAGCTTCTGGCTCCTCTGTGATAAGAATGTGGTTAGAACAGATTTGAAAAAGATGAGGCAATCAATTAAATTCTTTCCTGATTACCCTCATTAGCCATTCCTTATGATTTTTATAGGACTAAAATTTGTCCTATAGTTAAAATTACTGGCAACATTATTTTGAAAAACATTTTTCATGCTCTCAGCAGATCCATTTCAGCAGTATCTCTTCTGTACTTAAAAAGTTCATTCGAACTGCATAGAGTGGCTATATCAGTGTGAAAAGACAACACCCACATCAACTAACAAGGATTTAAGTTCCAATAGCAAGTTGAACAGGAAGCCTAGATTAAACATAAGCAACAGCATCCACGCACAGATCTGTACAGGTTTAAAAGGAATATAATATTTAAATTTATTCCTCTACATGTCCTGCATGCAAATAAGTCTTTAAATAACTTCCTGAATCTAAAACTAATAAATGTACTTAATGTGAAATATCTGTGTCATTTTTCAGATCTCAAAGACTGATTATTCTCCACAGAAAATGGATTGCCTTTATTTGATCAAGCTTCTTCTCTGTATGCAGTGTTTCATCTCCTACTTTATGCTAAATATGTATTAACCCTTGTACATGCGGGTCATTTAACTCGGCTTTGGTGAGACATAAAGCGTGAATCATCACTATAAATAACTGTTCTCATGGCATTACAGACCACCACCTACCTCTGCTACATACTGCTAACCTCCTATACTTCTGTAAAGACACAACTAAATGCTCACCAAGGATCACAGTCTATAAAGGAAATTCAGATTATCTGTGCTCTTTAGCAACTTTTATTTCCTCAAACCTCTACTTCGTTAAAAATAAAACTTCAATCTACTCCTAGCATGTTTTTCAATTTAACCTGGGAAAAGCAGGAAAGCCAGTGTCTTTCAAGCATATGTAGGCTCATGTGTACATACCCTCCTCTTTCATACTGTAGATAAAGAGGATTGACTGCAGTTCACAGACTGTAGCACTGGCCTCTATCACTACAAACCACAGATACAGCAATATTGTGGGTACAAAGAAGTGGGGTTAGAAAGTGAGAAAGCTGAGATTTTGAGGGAGCATCAAAGGAATTAAACTTCTACAGAGACAGGGAGAACAAAGCAGAGGATCTTATCTGGGAGTAAGCAGAAGCTTTTTGTCAGAAAGGAGGTGGTAAGAAAAAGAAGGCACAACAATAAAAAGTAGCAGCAGGGCACTGAGAGTCTGAGCCCAGAGCCTGGAAGTGTGGTGCAGTCCCCGACTTTTTTGTGCCCCTGCCCACTGAAAGGCCTCTGAGCATTCCCACTGCCCCACCAACATTCTGAGAAATTGTCTAAACAAAAGTTTACCAGCTAAGTGCTTGTCCACATCATTATTCACTTGAAATTGGTTTTTTTCCCAATTCTGCAGAATCTCACATGTGCTAATGTCCTACAGATAATGAAGAATAATTATTGAGACAGCAGAAAGAAAGGTAGACCAGCCAGGAAGAGGAACAGGCTATTTCCTACTTAGCTTTCTCATAGCACAAGCAGAAATGTGTTACATGTGTCTTTACTGCAGCCTAAGTTTTTGTCCTCTTAAACAGATTAATAAACTCCAATTAGCAGAGACTCAACATGACCAAACATGACACAATTGCTTTCCCAAGATGGTCATTGGTTTATCATTCTGACTAACTAGCTATTCATTAAGTCTGGAATAAATGATTTTGTGTTCGAGAACAGCAAAGATTCAGCGTTGCACAGCACTGATGCTGATGCCACAGAACATTTAGGGAAGAGTGACCCAGCACTTGAAACACTACGGATTGGAGGGTCCAAGCAGCTGAGTTTGCAGCAGAGCCCAATGAACTAAACCAAACAACTGCTCCTTAGGGAAAACGCCCTCTGTATTGAAGCAGCAGAGCCACCTTCTACTCCTCCCCGCATATCGCAGTCCCTGAGGCAAGTGAGAGTACTGGCATAGCAGGCAGTGACGGCTGCCTGATCAGGGTTTTGGTGGGGTGAATCCCCCTGCATTTATTTTAGGCAAGTGAAAAATCCCCCTGCCATCTTCAGGCGAGTTCAGGGCACTACGGTCCTATTCATGTAGGCAACTGCAAAAAATGTGTTGAAGGGCATCTTTCACCCTTTATTTTTGTTTGCTCCCAAGGTCAGTATACTGT
The DNA here is from genome assembly GCA_013398055.1 of Ifrita kowaldi. Lineage (NCBI taxonomy): Eukaryota > Metazoa > Chordata > Aves > Passeriformes > Cinclosomatidae > Ifrita > Ifrita kowaldi. Next base: position 208,729 of record VZRS01014305.1, read on the forward strand.
CTATCATCCCACACTGGCTTGGCAAGCTGGTAAGAGAGGTTCCCCACAGCCTGGACAGGTGTGTTGCAGGAAAGGTGGGCACAGGCATGCTGCTCTCCCCTCCAGCTCACCCCCACCTTATACTTAGCCTGCTGTTCTTTCCCCACTGAAATATCCTGCTATGACAGATGCTGGGCAGTTTTCTTCACTGCTCCTCCTAGCCAATGCATGAAACTTGGGCCACTGAGGTGAAAAGCAATGTGTGTTCTCCTTTCCTGCCCTCATCTACTGCTCTCTTACCCTCACCATCTACAACAACTGGTTGCACCAGAGTCCAGCAGCACATCCTAATCTAGGAGGCAGGCACTGCTGGTCAATCCAGACCAGAAATTCCAGCATTTTCCAGATACACAGGTTATCACTACCCCAACATTTCTCCTCTATGTGCCCATAAAGTCACACTCTTAAAAAGTGCCACAACAGGAAGGTGGCATGCACTGTGGAGTGTCTGCAGACCATTGACAGCTACTACGGGGCAGTCCTTGGGTCACAGACATTAAGTCTGAGACAATACAACAACATCAGATAGACGATCTGCTAGAGGGGGCAAGATGTAGTGAAGAAGGTGGTCCGGACCCAAACCCAACAAAGTAGTAGTAGATTTTTTTAAAATTTTGTTTTATTTTTAAGAGAGAGTTTAAGTGAAGTGTAGAGAGAACAGTAGAGGAAGGGGTCCATACTAAAGAACTAAAAAGGAAATGGGAAAGAATGAAAGAGAAAAGATGAAACTGTCAAGCAAGAATCGAGGATGAGGGGCCACCTTGATACTAGTAATTCTTTGGCCAGTGAACACAAAGCTATGGATCCCCATAAAACTTAAGAAGCAGCACTTCCTTGACTTGTGGAAACTAAGTGAAAGTGAGGAAGAATGTATTATGTAGCAACTTACAGGATCATGGCTAATACTGCATATAGGGGGAAAACTGGAAAAGGAGAAACAGATTACCTTTCCTTACAAAGCAGGGAAAATATCATATGAGAACCTAATAGGAAGGAGCCTTGGGGGTTTTCTCTCCCCCTTTCTTCCATGCATCACACCCAGAAAACCAAAATCTATGTCTACCATTTAACCTGTACATTGGAAACTAAAATAATTGAAAGCAATCACTATTTTAATAAGACCTACTCTTTCACCTGATTGAGAGGGTCGTGTGGTGATTCCACTTAGATCAGAGGGAATGCTGACAAAAGAGGAAAACCACTTCCAAATTTTGAGGCAAGAAGAAAGAACACATTCCTCTACAACAAGGAAAGCTAGAACAGGGAACAAAGGACTTGAACTGCGAAAAAATACATTTACATTCTAAGAGAAGAGAACTTTCTGGCTGGAGGTGCCTAAGCAAAGGTATAGATCAATTTAGGGAAGCTGCAAAATCATCGTTACAAACTTCAAAAGGCTGGCAAGAAAATCATTCCTGAGGAATAATTTTAAGTATGGTTGATTCCACTTTCGTTTAGTAGAATGGACCAGATAACCACTTGCACTCCATCCTTTCTGTAATCTCTATTTTAAAAAAATGAACTTTCAAAAAAGGAAATTCGAGTTTTCATTACACTTGAACTTGAAGATAGAAAAATATCATCTGCATAGTTTAAAACATACCATTCACATGAGAAATTACTGACTTGGTACTGGTTTTGTTTATAAACTCAGAGATTAAGAACTAGCTTTCAGAGGTGAAGTCGACTCATTACTGTGTGTGCTTGTGCCAGCAGGGCCCCAAATTTTGAGGCATGCCATAATGCTGTAATGACTTCAGTATAATAGATTTTGTAATATCTGTGGGGCCAACATTTTAAATCTTTAGGCAGTAGTTTGCTGTTACGAACCCGAGGCTGCTAGAACCATGTCATCACATTGCAAGCAGGTCAGCACAGCTGTAATACATGTAACATGCCTTTCACAAGTATATTCTTGCATATACCAGTCTCCTGCCTCAGAGCAGACATTATCAGTTACAGAACAGAACTTGTACAGAACCACAAAATTCTCCTCCAGATGAAAGTTCACTGTTTCCCTTCATACAATCTCCTCCTTTACAACATTTTAAACCCTTGCTATGCCGCCAAAGTTCCCATAAACTGGAGTATGTACTGCTTTAACTTTCAGATGAAACCACATATATTACTTAGAAATTAAACATCAAAAAACACATTATCTGGATTTTCAGAAGCTACACAAGAAATGGCCAGGAACAAACCTTACTGCAACTGAGTTTTGGAAGTGTTGTGACAGCACCAGCTGGGTTTATTATGAGAGGGTGTCAAACCCTGGAACAGACCTCTTGCAGAGGTGGTCAATGAACACATGTATACCAGTGTTGAAAATGCATTTGGACAGTGCCCTTAAAGCCATGCTTTTACTTTTGGCCAGCCCTGAAGTGGTCAGGTAGTGGGACTGGATGATTATTGTAGGTCTGTTTAAACTGAACTATTTTATTCTACTCAAATCTATTTTCTCCTAGCTGCTCCTTTCCCTACCAATACACAGTGGGGAAATCTCTGAAGACAATTCTTCCCAGCCCTGCACTAGCAGAAGGCACTGACTACCCAGAACCATCTCCCAGCCTAGGCATTGGCTCTGTCACCTTGTGGGAAGGAGGTGTGTACCTTCTGAGGGGGGCCAGAGCTGTGGATCATCTCAAGATAAAGGGATCATCTGCACACAACACAAAGTGTGATGTGTTTTTTTTAAACTCATCACTGTTCAACTGAGACAGGCTTTCACAGGACAGCAAAACACCACATCACTGACAGTAGCAAGGCTCAAAGATCAAGCCTTCAGTGTGGTGCAGGATGTGCTTCTCATTTAAATGGTTGCAGACATCTCAAGAGTTGAGCAATAACTGTTGATCTTCTGGTGGATTGTTTTTCCTCTCTTTGTACTCATTTTTAGAATTGCCTGAGCTGTTTCCCTCACAAAAACATACTAAAACACAAGAGTCT
>VZRS01014306.1:5076-96618 GCA_013398055.1 Ifrita kowaldi
AGGGGGGGAAGGGAGCTTTTCATACCCCACCCTGTGTTGCTGCACACTTTCTTCTTTCATTTCCCTGAGATATAAAGACCCGGAGTACCTCGAATAGGCAGCTGTAATTCTCTTTTGATTTGCTCTTTTATACCATCGGTGTAACCAGCTCGGGTCAGTCGGTAGCGATATTTGAGGCAGGAGGGGGGAATGTGTCACGTTTCCCCCGGCAAAGGATTTGGTTTTAAAGTGCTGCTCAACTTCCGTGACAAAGAGGGTCTCTGTCTGCCCCTTCAGCCATCTCCTTGCAGAGGGTGTGTCTGAGGAGAAGGCTTTTTCTAGCGAATCAAGCATCATCTCCCCCGCAGGCAGCCAGAGTTCTGGCCATCCTTACCACTTTTACATCTGCCCTATTACCTATTGCCTCACATAATTTCTTCAAGCAAGGTTTGTCCCACATGAGATCCACAAAAGTATTGGATCCACAAAATTACCGGGAAAAGGAGAAGAAGCGGTCTGTGTAGGAGAGTGGTGTAAAAGCCCTTGTGTACGTGAATTTTTCATGCAGCCCTCAGAGCGTGCCCACCTAAACTTCTGCCTTTCAGGTTCAGCTCCCGAGAAGATGCACGGGCTCTCAGGTCTGGTTTCTACTCTTTCTTTGGAGGACAGGGTTTGGCGGGACTTTGCCTTCAGGTTTAGAATGAACATGCTCACACGGGCGCCTCCTGGACCTCCTTTGCTAGTCCGTAGATGACGCTTTGGGGCACAGCCCCGGCAAGAGACACTCCCGACCACTGGATTTTTTTCTCCTTTCACGATGAAAGAGAGGGAACATTGAAGAGACTGACCTTTCGTTCAGGTACCTGCTGCATAAAGTTTTGAAATTCTAGATTATTGTAAAAGCAGCAGCTCAGGAAAACAGCGCAGGAAAGTTACTGAGTGGTGGAGGAGGGGAGGGCAGGATCATTTCAGTGTGCCAGGATCCTGCAGCAGGGACCGTGTGGGTGGAAGGGGCAGGTTCCCTACCCCTGATCTCCAGGTCAAGCGACACCCACGTGTGTGATGCAAATGATGGAAAACACCCGAAGAAGAGGAAAGGATGCAGGCTTCAGCTAATACAAGGATAAGCTCTGTTTTTTGGCAGATTTATGTAAAAAGCATAACATCCTCTAGCTGGTTGAAATTCCCTCTGATGGTACAGAATATCACAGAGAGGCAAGTTAGAGGGAAGAGGCGCTTGAGAGTATTTCTGCAATTGCAGACACAGGATAGTAACCCTATTGATATGTATTGTATGGTGCAGTGCATAGGTTATGTTGGTCAGTCTTTAAAACTTACTTTCACCTTATTTTCTAACATTTTTCCTCTTTCTGTGGCTGGAAAAATAATGAGTGCATCTGTGCTTAGATCTAAAGATGGCACCCATCTTGCAAAACATTTGCTTTAACACAGATTGCATTAAACCTGCAAAAATATGAATGCCTTTCAAAGCAATACTTTACGTAAAGACAGAGGTAAATACACGGGCTGAGCGTCGTTGATTCTGCATTTCCACGTAGCAAAGAGGCTCATATTACCTCTAAATTTTGGTGCACACACCACCCATCATTTTCTTCCTCTATTTAAAAGGTAACCCATATATCTATCGTTTTAGGTTTCCAAAGACTCGTAACTTAATTCCTTCAGGCTATTCATCAGCACAGTAATTAAACTAGCAAATGGATGTAAATAAAGTGAAATTGGTTTCATGACAGATGAGCCAAAGAGGCCTCTGACATGAAACAAGCCAGGACAATAATTATTTCTGCACCGGGCTATATGAGGAACTCCATCTGGATTTATTAGGTGCTGCTAGTTATTTGCAGGGAGAAGGCAAGACAGGAGGACTCACTTTAATTTGACGGGATTTTTTTTTTCCTTTTTGCATCTTAAGCAGGCTAGAGAGATAAAAATCTGGAATTAACTTTGGCAATAGTCTGAGACGCCTCTACCCAATGGAAAAACATGGCAGGGAATATAGGTAGTACAGGAAAGGCTTATTAAACAATTTCTTCCTAAATGCTTAATAGCAGAAAATCTACTTAAAAACACTCCTCTCGAACTATCCCCTGTTAAAAAACAACCCAGACCACCGTGACAGCCAGTGTGTGCTTCTCTTTTCTACAAATATGCACACAAAACAGCGGAGACAATAGAAAGAAGGCAAATTTGGAGAGCTTGGGAATTCTGAAGAGCTTCACTTAAAAAATAAATAAATTATAATCTCGACTATATGGTGTCTGTTAAGATCACCCCGCTCCCTCTTCTCTGCCAAGGAAAAGTTTATTGCTGCGTAGAAGAGGAGAGAAGAGAAAAGGGCTGTGAAAGGGAGGGTATGGATTCTGCAAGGCTCAACTGTAATTGGAGCCATCAGGTCCAGCTTGGAGTGGAAGTAATATACAGAATAAATAAAAAAAGGGCTCTCACAGCAGGTGCAGATTAGTCCCTTTTCCCCTGAAAAGATTAGAAACTGACTGCTTTATGCTTAAACGTACTCTCAATTATTTAAGCGCCCCTTCGTGATTAGCAAGTAAAAGTAACGCTCCAAAGCGCTGAAGAAATGAAGCAAGAATAACATCGCTTTCGCCCAGCTCACGCAGGCTTTCCAGCACACGGCTTGCTCCCTGCCGGCTGGCAAAGCTCAGACCGGGGAACTCGCTTAGATACACACACCTGTAGGATGGGGAGGCGGGAGGGAGGGGAAAAGGAGGGAGAGGGCAGGTTCAGAGTGGTAAAAATTCCGCTGTCGAGGCTGTGCAGGCTACAGCCCAACCTGATTTCACAGGCGATTGGGATCCGTGGACAGATTTTCACAGGAATGCTGAACCCTCAACATCTTTTCCACTGGGAAGGGGAAAGAAACCCAGTCTCACACCAAAATCCCAAACACAACCCTTCCCCCCCACCCCCTCCCCAGGCATTCTCTGTGAATGGGCTGGAAATGAACCGCGGACGCCTGTGTTTGCATACGGCAGTTTGATCAGAGTTCACATCTTTCTGCAATCAAATCAGAGGCGTTTTTCACCCTTCCTCATGTAAGGGACTATGATAACTGCAAAGCCGAGGAGAGATCCTAAAGGGACTGAAATCCCCTTATGTCTGAAGCTGTCCCTTTTAACACACACCAGACTAATTATTTAAAAGTTCTTGTAAAATTAGAAGACATAGCCCAGTCCTTTAATTAGAATACACTGTGAATAGGGATAGCATATGGAGGGGAATGTCAAGAAGAGGGTGCCAGGGGCAGATCCTAGGAAATCTGTATTCATTTCTGCCTCCTATTTGTTCAGTAATCTCTACCATCATAACTAAATCTTGGAGCACTGATGTAGTTCGAGTTGTTGTTGACTCAACGTCAAAATTCAATCACTGGGGGTTTTGCATCAGCCGGGCCACTTATTTGTCTAATAAATCCGTCATTTTGTAAGAAAAATATTTGAGCAGCCGTACTTGACCTCTTGGTATCCACAAGCCACATTTATTTCTACCAGTTTACAAATGCAAAATGGAGATGATCATCTTAATGCCTCGAGGTACTGTGTTGATTTCTGATTGGATTTTAGATGGAAATGTCTATTTTAAATACCCCGTGATTAAATTGTACATATAATAGAATTCATGCCTCTTCAAATGAAATCGTGATTTGCGAACCCCGAATTTATTTTAAAGGAAATATTATTTAAGAAAATTGTTTTCTTAAATGATTTGTGACACCTCCCGCTGTAAGATTTTATTATAGCCGGGCATCTTTCTCGCAGGAAAACTTATTTTGACCCTGGAGCGTTCGTACGTGATGGAAAAGTGTCAGACGGGGAGGGGTGGAAGTACTCCCGTTTGAGAGAGCTGCCTGGCCCGTGCCATCCCGCGCTAGATGATTTGCCGCCTGTTTTTATACATAATTCTTCCGAAAGGGGGGCCGCGCTGCGCAAGTGTAATTGCAGCTGGGGGGAAATAACTTTCTCAAGAGCTTTTGTGTTGGGAGGAGGGAGATGGGGACGGAAGCACGGGACGGAACAAGAGCAGTGTCAGGGGAGGGGAGGCTTGGGAGCCTTCCGCCGGGCAGGGGGCCGGCTGCAGCCCCCAGCACGCTGCCCAGGAGCCCGCGGGGGCTGCCCGCATCCCCAGCCCGGACCCTCCCGCACTGCCCCGGCGGGGTCCCGCTGCTCCCCGCGCCCAGGGAAGTCCCACCGCCCCGGGCCTTCCCTCCCCGGCCAGCGGGGGTCTCCAACATAAGCCGTTTTGGGGGAGGGGTGGGGGACGGCTTGTCTCCTTCAGTAAACACCCCCCCAACTCGCTTCTCTGGCTCCCACCCCTCGAGTTTTCCCCTTGGGCGGCTGTCGAGGTCTTTCCGTCTCCATGGAAATCGAAGGGGCGGTTGTCAGCCCGCATTAAAGGCAGTTATCGATTCGTTCCCCAGCACCCACTCGCGCCGGACCACTAAGGGCCAGGCTGGAGCCGCCGGCGCTGGGGCACTTGCCCGGGAGCATCCCCCGACAGTCACCGCCTGCGAGCTCCTGCAGGAGTGCCCGATGCAAGGAAGGGGGGAAAAGGGAAATATTTCAGCATATTGGAAATATTAATGTTGGCTTGTAGGAATTAATGTAATGGGTCATGGTAATTAACAACTTATAAAGGCTTAAATCAATATAAATTAATTTAATTATGATTTCTAATTGCATTATGCATGATCAATTTGAAACACTACATTAAAGATAATTAGACCAGGGTGCTAGTCACTAATCACTTCCCTAATAGCTTAATGAAAAGGAATGCCATGTATTACCTGTGGGGTGGACCCATGATATAATATAAATGCTTATTTTCGAATGGAAAATAATTGTACCTTTTAATAGTTGTTTTAATCACTTTATTGTAAGCACAGAATGGGTTTGGACTTTTTACATGGCCTTGGTTAAATTTTACTGGTGTTGATTGAAGTGTTGATGTATTACGAGTCCATCTATTGATGACCTGAAGGAAGACTAACTTTTATGTGAAAGTGTCATGCTGTCCTCAGAAGCTAGTGCCAAGAGGTCACAGTAGATGGAGGTCCTAGCTTAGCATAATGGGTTTAACATTTCCATGACATCATCAGGGAATCTGAAAAGGAGTCTAAGGATAATCAGAGTGGTCATTCAGAAGCAGAGTAAATATTTTATGAGGATATATAGAAGACAGGAAAGAAGGTTGTCAGAAAGGTGAATCTCTACTTCTTCATGCTCTATGAAGAAGGTTTTTCACTTGGTACCAATTTTGATTGAAGACTTGTGTATTGTTAATAAAAAAAAGAGGAAGATCATGACCGTTGGAGAGGTGAATTCTCTTTAAGTGGGTGATCTAAATAAATTTGTATTCATGGTTGTCTTTAAGGGTTACAGATAATTTCTCTCTGACTTTTTTTTATAAATATATCCTTAATTGGTTGTTTATTTGCCCTGCATATTGTCACTTACTCAGGGATTTGTTCCTACATTAACAATAAAAGTTCATTTATTGTTAAAATTAAAAGCAACCAACATAAATTAATGCCTTGCAAATGGGCACAATGAGGCAGATTAATTGAAAATGCTTTCCCAGTGATTAGTTTTATTTTCTTATCTTTGCCTGATAACTGAAGCAGTACATGCAGCATACATTTTGGTTAGACTTATTATACTATTCATAGTATTCAGAGAATTAATGTGTAATTAGGGAAACTGAGATTTGAGGAGGACAGTAAAGAACAGTAGCATATAGTACTCACATTTGTCACAGCAAGACCTGTTTGAAGAATTTTCCTTCTTTTAGGGCCTGATTGAGACCTAGAAGCTTTGAGACTCCTGAGGATAACACTATCTGAATAAAAAGGAGAAGTGAAAAGGAGAGCTTAAATGTCACCCAAGGAGTATAGCCCTTTAAGGCTAAGTTATTAGGAACATACTGATTTTTGTACTGAACCACGGCTGCAGATGACTCTGTGGATGGAAGAATTCCAGTTGTTTTTTTTCCCAAAGATTCCTGTCTAAGAGTGCATAGCAGAATAGCTGTCCCCCCTCTCCACCATGTCCTGCAGAGGGAAGGTAGAGGCAGAAATTAGCTTACTTTGCATAAGAATTTCTAAGTATTTCAGTGAAATGGGACAAACTGCAGGATGAATCTGGTCATTCCCTCTGTTGTTCACGGTTTGAAATGATGTGGCCTCATACTGCCAAGATCCAGGGACAAGATCTGAAAGCAATTTATGGAAAGGTTTTAGAAAGCACAGTTCTCCAATCTCAAACTCGCTGTTTTTTCTTAACAACAGAAACAAAAAAATCCTCTGCAGAGGCCCTCAGCTCCTGAAAGGAAAGTTCTTATATATTGCAGTAGAAATAATTCTATATGGCATCTAACATCTCAAACTAAGGGTGGGATAACAACATGGCTTAAAATGCCCCGATGACAAATGCCTGAAAAATACCGGTGGAGACACACTCTTGTGGCTTCTTTGTCCCTTCAGCTCCAGTAGCTATTCCAGCTGTTGTGTATTTCTTGCATCCTGGTCTCTGCTTTAAATAAAATGATTTCCATGACTCAATCATGTGTCATGAGTGAGGAGTCCCCAAGCATGAGCCTTCAGTAGCCAAAGAGCTCACAACGAGAAAAATAGTCACTGGATTTTATAAGCTGGCCTAAGGATTAAAGCTTGTATGTAAACTCATCTTGAGAAATGCCTTAATCTTCTCTGCCTTGAATAAATATTGCACCAGCCTATGGTTTTCCTTTCTGCACCAAAGCTGGGGAAGCCTTATCTACCAAAAGGTGCAAGTGAGGTATCAGCTTATATGTCTGCTTCTGAGAATATTGATTTTCCTCTTTTTTTTTTTTTTAAGTACAAACATAAAGAAAATGCTTGTTTTTGCAGGGGACCCCTGGTTAGAAAAGCCTCACCTCTACGTTGTTGGAGTGGCTGGATTGAGAGCTACCTGGAGTCTGTGTTTTATGCTGTTTTTTTCACACAGCAATTGATTTTAGATAGCACTGCAAACCAAGGATGGAGCATGAGTGCTGTTTACATGCCAGGCAAAGGAATGAAAATAACTCTGTGAAATATAGTGACAACTGAAGGAAATATATTGCTTTGTAGCTGCATAACTACCTAGCTAAACTAAATCCAGTTGTTAATAAAACAAATACCTCAGTGGTTCAAACACATCTTTGCATCCTTTTGGAGACCTTCTGAATGATTGGCGTGTTTGCAACTGTGGCAATTCACCAGAGCCTTAAGATTAATTTTTGTAAATTTTTGCCCAAGCTTTTTTGTTGAATGCAAAAGTGATTTTTTTCCTCACCTAAAATTAATGGACAATTTAAATTAATTTTAATAGTTATTTTTATAGTTTATAGTTATTTGAATAGTTTATATTTTTAAAAATACGTTTGCTGCCTGGTATTTCAAGGCTTCCCCTTTTCTGATTGACGGATTTTTTTTGCAAAATTCACTGACAGCTGCAGGCAAATATGTTAGCAGAAACTTTAATAAAGTCTTTGCTTTTTAAATCTTCACAACTAAACCTGGAGGCTTTAGTTTTCAATAATAGAACTAAACACATTTTGATCAGTGGCTATTTTAGTGCTATGCAGGTAAGATAATTGTGTCTGACCAGGTTGTCATTGTGATCTTGGTTGTGAACTGTCACACTCGGTGTGAATATGTTGGGTTGCAATGCTATATTTTAAAAAAAATTTGAACTGTTCAAAGATTGTGTCACAGTATCAGCTAATCAGACACTGGGTACCCCGAGTTTTTGAAAATACCCAGGGTTGTGCTAGAGAAGTTTTGAAGTAATATGAAATAAGGGAAGGTCTTTCCAGCATCCATGAGAGACTGAAGAAGATGATGCTTTTAGCATGTAATTAAATATTAATAATAAGGAGAGGTTGGACTTATTTTTATTCTCTAAAACATTGTTAATAAGTCTCAGTCTGGCATTGAAAACATTAGGAACATTACGGTGTGTTCACCTTTTTAACCCTGTTTGCATGTTGAAGTAAACATATTTTAAGTATTTTTTGTGATTAGTGACAAAAACAATGTGTATGCTAAATCAGTGCTGGGCTCAGGAGAGGAGCACATTCTGGTTCAAATTCATCTGTCACAAACTGAGTAAATCAGGACAGCCACCAACAACTTTATCTGTATTTGAACCACACATGGTTTGATTGTCCATAATAAAGGACAAGAAAGTGGAGCTTAAAGTTATCTACAAAAAATACGTAGAAACATTAAAAAAATAAACTGGATTAGGAAACAGATGAATATAATGACCTTCCTTACTCTCAATCATATGCTGCCAGATAAGTGTTTGAGTCTGAAAAATTGCACTAATGAAGCTATTTGAAGGCTTTTGTGGACAACTGCTTACTCTTTGAAGATTAAATGAATGATGTTGATGTGATTAATCTTAGTACAGGGAGTGATGCAGCAGCCAGAAAATACCTTGGTGATTTTCATAATTAAACTGAATCAACATTTCAAAGAAATGCCAGTGTTATCACTTGTATATTAGAATTACATTCATTAGACAGAAGAAACAAATAATTTGAGCAAACAAGATTTTCCTTTTGGTGTACTGAGACTTCTGTCATGTCTCAGAGTATCTTACTATAAATCATCATTACTGTTTAATTTTATCCTTGCTTTTTCAGTTACTTTTATTCTGTTTATTTTTTCTTAACCATGCTAATGATTCACTGTTACTTGCTTCCTGATTACTTATTTCACTATTAAATAGCCTTTCCCAGTTTCCCAGTTAAAATTGCCTGCCCACTGTAGAGTTTCAAATCATTGTCACTGAAAAATAATGTGAGTAGTTGCTGGTTTATGTGGATAAGGGACTCAGGCATCCCAATGATCTCTAGCTTTACAAGGGCTCATCTATAAAGGATAGGACAAACCATGGAGTACAGAAGTGGCAACAGACTGCATAAGACTAAGAACACAAATAGTAGTTTAAAGTGATCTGTGGAAATAACAGTTTGGGTCAGATTCTGCATGACTAACTCATTTCCTAAGAATCTTACATATTTCAGTAGGACTGCCCAATGTAATATTCCTTAACAGCTGCTAAACTGCCAAAATCTGGATTCACATAATTGAATCACCTTAAGTGGTCTTTAAGAGTGCCTGTTTAAAATATTTGAATTATATATGCACACTATTTTGTAACGTAAGGGACTTAGGGTATTATATGTTTCCCAACAAACATTCACAGACACATAGGTGGACACACATATGCACATGTATACTCAAAGACAGTAAACTTGCCAACCTGCTAAACAGTTTTGGTAGGGTAAAAGCAACGAGCATGAAAATACAGTCATTTGCTTCTTTAATGCAAACCCAAGCGAGGGTGTAGGGTTAATGATTTCTGCATCAATACAAATTCACTGCGTAACTCTTCCTATCACCACTTCAGATTATTGGAAAGGTTGCTCTGTGACTTTTGGTAACCTTGATATTTACAGTGTACTTCTAGTTGTTGCACAATCTTTCCTCTCACAGTTGCTTAATGTAAAAAAACCCCCACTTCTTTAGTATAGTGGATAAAAACCTAGCTTTGCACCTTGAGGACCTCAATTTTAGTTCATTCCATAATCCGAAGCGGAATGAGCTTGATGGTCTCTACGCAATGTCTAATGGTCAATAATCACCACAACCACCAAGTGGTAGTTTTCTCACATATTCATTTTAAAAGCTGTATATGGACATGGAATGCCCACTGATCCCAAGGAAAAGGTTTCTGTGTTACTGTTGAGATATGATATAAAGAAAATGCTCCCTCTCCCTATCTGACCTTCAGTCCCTTCACCTAGCCCTGTCTTTCTGCACAGAGTACTCCATTTACCTGAGCTCATTCTTCCCATCCCACCCCTTGCTTCTTCATACAAGAAATACTGTATTTCTTATCTTTGCATACATTATTTTGTCTGTACCTTTTCCCATTCTTCTTTATTCTGTGGCATGCCCCTTAGGCCTGGCACTACTCGACACTGTGCTTTGTGTATGGCTTAGTGCATGTTCCTTACTCTCAGAATAAATGTGATTACCACCACTACCAAGGCACCCTCAGGGGGCAGACCACAAGGTACCCGCTGTAATCAATGGTCTGAAAGTGAATCTGATGAAATTTGTGTGTTGGCTGATTTCATATGCCCATCTGTCATGATGGGTGGCATCTCTGTGTTTATCAGTCCTCACAGAGTGAACCTCACGACCAAAGAAAATGGTCATTGAGCTGTATGTTCATCTCACCTACCTTTAACCATAAAAGAGACAAATTGCCTAGTCTAAGCTAACAGTTAGATTTCTGCTATTGTTCATGAATAGAGACGTGGGTGATTGAGTGGAGATTTATTTCACCTGAAGACAACTGACCTCGACAGCTGAGCTGAAGAGCTCTCTGGAGGTGCCCATCCTTTTCATGGCACTAGCACAGACATAAGGCCTCAGCAAGTTAACCGGCCTTGGAGAGCTGTACCTCCTCACCTTGTCTTTGTGGCCCAGGTCTACATGAATTTCAGGCAAGTCAAGAGTATGGGGAAAATAGGGAGTGTCTCCATTCAGGAATTTGATTTGGCTGCAGATGTGTGAACATGAGAATGACTCCATAGTCATTCATGTGGAAGGAACAACAGCAGATTGGTTGGTTGGGCTAGAAATTTCCCTCGCCTTCTCAGAGATCCAGCTTGACTTCTTTGCCTTAAGTGGGATGGTAGAGAGAAGAGGAGAGAAAAGGTGGATAAAAAGAGGAAGTGCCATCTACCCCCAGGGTCAATAGCAAACTGTATTTTGTATGACTGTATATTTAGTTGTTTTAAAATTTTTGTTACTTTCTTCTACTCTTAAAAATTAATGCAGTGGGCATCCCTCATTGTATTTCAGGTATTTTAAATACAATCTGCCTTTTTCTCCTCTCCCCTTCTCATCCCTGAACTTGACCTGCTAGCCCTGAACTAGGGCTGCACGATCCCAGCAGAAGGCCTAGGTGAGACCAAGGCTGAGCACAATACAGTGCAAGTGCTGCCAACGTGAGGGTACTGGTCCTGGTCAGGATGGTGCTGCACCATCAGGCCTGAGAGTTTGAGGTGATTATCTGGCAAAGGTACAGACAGGAAAGGAAAAGTAGCTGAGGTGGTTAGCCATGATAGGCAGCTCCCACAGAAAGGTGGCAAGGAAGCAACAACAGAGAGTGGGTATAAGAGCAGTATTAATCTTCTGTTATACCGTGCTAGCTACATGGATATCATCAATTCCTTTTGTGTAGATGCAGTAATACTGATTTCTTCCTTTGGGACAGAGCAATTAATTAGGGTGAGATTCCCTTCAGCTGGCTTTAGACATTCAAAAAATAGGCATTGAACCTGAACTGTTTGTTCAAGGTCTCTTTAGAGTCAGTGTAAAGATATAACACCTCATGGGAATTCAGTCCACCTCTGAACAAGTATCTCATGCAGGATAGATGAATCACTCCTTGGAGGTACCTATTTCTCTTCATTTTTAGAGGGTTACAGCTAGGGAGAATCAATCCTTTTCCTCCTGTAAAATATTTATGTGATTTCAATAGTCATCTAACCATAAAAAAGGCAGGCAGGAGCATATTGTACAACACAGATGTGTTGTATGCATACACCAATATACATACATGGGCATTCACAGGGCTCCAGGAGCCAGAAGTACAGGGCCTTAAACATGTTCATTTAGGGGAGCAACACTATGAAAGTTCCAGTGGAGAAAATTTGAAGGCAAAACCTGCTTCTTCTGTTGGAGATTTCCAGTTTATTAACCCTGTCAGAAGCTGGGAAAACTACATTTTCAGGCTTTTGAGAAACAGACAGATTGGAGAGGATGGTAGTTAGAGGCAAGCCTTTATTATTAATCCCTGCTCTTGTAAACGGGAGTTATAATGACTATTGGTTGAACCATACTATTTGTAAAAAATATTTAGTAGGTATGGATAGAAAGAGTTTTAACAATGAAAGCAATGAGAATATCTTCAGATATAAACACTTTTAAAAGGAGTTAAAGTTTAAAAACATGTTCCTGCCCATCATGCATAAACATCATGCTCATAAAAACAAGGAAAAGGATATTAAGGAATATCTTTCACTTTACTTTCCCTGTATAATGAACATTCATGTTAAACAAGAAAGATACAGCATATAAACCTTAATTTTGAGCTAGTTATTCATGAGGTTCCTTTGTGTATCACTTTAAAGTATAATATATATTTTTATTTCCACTTATTTTTGAAGGTATGAACAAATATTATACCTAAAAAGATATTGTTTTATAACTGGTTTGTGATAGAATATTTATAGTAGTTGTTTATCCATAATAATGTTGTATGTTTAACACAAAGATGAAAAAAGTACAACATTGTTGGCTTAAGGTAAAACTATGTGTTTTTATGGTTTACATTTCAGTATTAATAATTAATGAGTATACAGATGATTTTGTTTTCCTTTTAAAGGAGCTTTCTAGGATAGTTACATTTCAAAATTACTAAAGAGCTAGTTTTTAGGTGTTTAACTGTAAAATGATTTGTGATGAAATACAGATGGCTTCATTTTTCATAAGAATGGTCCTTAGTCACATTAAGTGGTACTACTAAAAGTTTTTCTATTCCAGACCTTCAAATGCCTTTCATAAGTGATGATATGGAAGTTTCAGACAGACTAGTGAGATGTGATTTTGTTCATTCGATCAGGAGACTCAAAGATCTTGGTTACATTTCTTGCTGAGGTGCCGAGTGCCACTGGAAAGGAGGTAGGGTAACCAAGATACCTAAATTGTGTGTTGGACTGACAGACACAAACCAGGATCTACATACCTGACTTATCAGGGCCAGGAGTGATATCTTATGCTGCCTAGAGTGGCACTAGATGCTGTATTTAGGAAAAGGAGTCCCTCACTGACCTAAGGAGACGTTGATTTTATGGAGAGATGACTTGCACCCTTGAAGTTGCCTTTGTCAATGATAAAGGGAATCTGGAGTGACTTGTCCAGTCATGGACATTTAAGCTGTAAAAGTAAAGTTAGGTGAGCTGAATTTTACTTTTGAGGTCCAAGTCCAAAACCTACTGCTCTAATCTTCTGTTCAGCTGCCAGTTCATCCTGGGAGGCCCATAAAATATTTAAGTTTCTGATTCTTATTCTTTCCCCGAATTTCATAGAAAAGCTGAGAAACAAAGTTAGCATTTAGGATCATAAACTGATAGATCTGCAGCGCCAAAGCCAACAGTGTAGTGGTGTCATACCATCGAAACAAGGAGCCCTAATGCCTTACAGCTGTTAAGTATGTCTGTTAAAACACAACTGGAACTGATCCTGCTGTTTTGTCTAAGAAAGTCTTGTCATTAGGATTAAGATTTGGGTTCAGGACTTGTTTCATCTTGAGATGACTTGAGGTTTAATTCACTTGTCCACCAATAAGCCCCTAGTGCTATTTCAAACATCCCAGGTTTATCTGTCTGCAGAGCTGGTGGACAGAACACAGGAACTAAATAGACTTGGGGTATCAACCAAAGGGCAGCTGGAGGTCTACCCTGCACACATTTACAGCTCCAGATGCCTATATATAGGCAACCAGATGAATCTCCTAACATCAATGTATAAACTTCAGAGGGAGGCAATGGTATAGCCAAATTCTGTGGCTGATGTTTCATAGCTGCTATCTCTACATGAGTCTGCTCCCGGTAGGCAAACTCTCTGGACTGCTCTTTGGTGTCTAGTTCTCTCCACTAATCAATTAGGAAGCCTAAGCACCCAATTTAGGCAGTCTGTGACTGCCTAATTAATGTTCTTAATTTTCCTAACTCCTGAAAGGGAATTAGGAGATGATATAGCTCTTTGAGACTGTGCCCAAACAGCCACCACTCCATTATTGAAATTATCCAAGAGTCTAAACTCTGCTTCTGAACAATCTGATAATTACCTAAATCCTGATCCCCATGATATATTACACATGCCTATACAATCTTTGGATTTTATTATTTTAGCCAACACATTTATTGTATATGTAATGTGATAGGAATACGTTTAACTCCTGATATACCTTGCCAAGTTCTGTGGCTCTGTAAATGAATGAGGGATGCCAAGCCCTTCAGGATTTGTTGCATAAAAGTAGAATAGAGCACGTGCTTTAAGTTCAGTATGAACTTGTTTTCATTTAAAGGTAGAAAATTCTGATTCAATTCATTCTGTTTTGTTAAGGATTTGAAACTGCAACTCTCACCAAAATGTTCTAAGCATCAGGCTAGTAGATTTTCTGGGGTTGGCTGCTCACAGCCTCTCCTTGTGAGATGTGATGTTCCACTTCACAGAGAGTGATTAAATATTCATTAAGCTAGTGAAAGAACAAGCTTCTCAGAAGACAGAAAGAGTCTGGTACTTAAGGCAGTCACCTGGGAAAAAGGGAGATCTGGATTCCAGTCACTGCTGTAATGATTACTTAGTATTAAATACATACACTGGTTCACGAACTGGAACCCAGCTTCTTTTTTCTCGTGGGGAGGGGCGTTGACTATCAAGTACTTCGCACTTTCTGTCTGTTCCAGTGATTACTTAATTATCCAGGAAAGATGTGGCTGGGGAGAACAAGCACTTCTCTAGGAGGTGGGAGATTGTAGTTCCATGTGGCAAAGAAAACTAAGTGTGCATTTCATAGGCCTTTTTATCATCCAAAAGCTAGAAGAGGAATGGAACCCCCTGTCATTAGGGCGTAAAATGCTGTAATTCAGGACTTTACAATCATGGAATCCCAAGTGGAAGACAGCATCTCCTCTAATTCAAAAGTAAGTTGCAGCACAGGGGGAAGGTTTAAGGCATATGCTTAATCTTGACATTTCCTGAAGTGCTTCCTTGCCTAACATGTCTTTGTGGATTCCATCTTTTCCATACGATCTATAAGGAAACAGACTAACTCAGGACTGCAGATTTTCCTGCAACAGTACCTCTGTCGCACAGGTGCTGTGATATTTAACTAAAATCCCTTTCAGATCTGTCCTCGAAGATAAAATTCTCAAACACATTTTGCATTGCTTTCATAACTCCTCTTGAAGTCAGTGTAGATTTTGCCAAGGACTTAAGAAGGGGCAGATCTGTACCAGCAGAGGTGTCTTTTATGCCTCATTTTCCCCATGTAATTTCAAAGGAAAAAGAGTATATATCCTGTTAAACACACGTTTCCAGAATCATTTAATTCTTGATACAAAGGCAATGGATATCTCTCTTTGATTTCTTTTTAAACATGTATGTTGCTATGCTGACAAATGTAAACTTATGAACATTGATGTGAATAATTTGAACTTCTAATTTGCCTCACGGAGACATGGCTCTCATTTATCAACAAATGACCTAGGAAGTTTCAAGATTATGTTACATGGGGTGAATCTGAGCATAAAGTTATGTCTATGAACTTGCTAATTCAGGACCAGAATTACCTATATCTGCCCAAGAAAACACCTATTGGATGTCAAAAACTTCTGGCATTAGGCAGTGGGAGAAACAAGAGAAAAATAAATATTTACTCGCTTATAGAACACATTGAAAAAGAATTTAAAAAAACCAACCAGACAAGCCTTTGCCGTGTCACAATATGAACCAGAGTTAAATTTTCACCTGGAAAGATAAACAACTGCTTTTCCTTGCCCCAGAAAGAAAATGGAAGAAATGATTCGGGAAAAAGAGGGGACTGCATAAAGATAAATCAAAGTAGACCTTAAATAACCCCTTCTCACATTTTGTATTTTCTCCTTGCTTTCTCTTTCTCTCTCTCCCTCTCTCTCCTTCCTGCCTACTATTAATCCTTTACTGTTTCCTTTTATCTTTGATTTCTTCCCTCTTTCCCTTCTGCTATTTTTGCTTCCTTCCTGCACTCTTATCCCTCTATCCAACCACAGGCATTCCAGACTCACTTGCACAGAATATTCCTCAAAATCATCCTTAAATGAAGGATTTGGCTGCAAACTCACTCACAGCTACTTCTTTCTGCCCCAAAAGAACAAAATATTTATCCAGAAAGGCATGATAGGAAAGCTAGGATCCTCTGTCTCTGAAAATACAGTCTTTGAACTTTTCAGCCAGAGGAAGTTTTCTGTTGGCTATCACTTATGAAAAACTGTTGGCTTTGTTCATTTTTATTCTTATTCGCTGAAGTTCAACAACCTAAAAGAAATATCTGGGCCTTGATCCTTGAATCTATTGAAAGCACAAAGGAGAAAGAGGGGACTAGAAAGGAAAACTATTAGGTTACACTAAGTGTGTGCTCTTCCAGACTGAAAGAGAGCAAGATTAAGGATGAGATGTGGATAGGATGAGGCAAGAGATACAGAAATTCTCCCTAAAGCCTCTGTACTTGTCTGCTGCTAATAACCCTTTTTTTAGCTTCAACATGCCGGCAGCTCTCTGCACCACCCGCCTTTCTAAAAAATAAAAGGATAGAAGATGTTTTAAATAATTCCAAATTTAGTCATGTTAAGAAAAAAGAAGTGAAGGAAAGAGAAGCCAGCAAGCAAGTGGGTTCCTTGGTGTGGCTCAGAAGTGCTGGAGCGGGTGGCTCACTCTGAGGTGGCAGGTGGCACTATATTGGCCGGTGTTCCACTCCTGCCCTGGCACCTGAGATTCATGTTCCAATTAGCCCCTAGACTGGGAAGTACTCAGGGATGCTGCTAGGTCACATGTTAATTAAAATTCAGAAGATTCCTGGAACACATTGGGAAGCTCATAAAATAATTTTACTTGCAACTGTTTTACTATTGTCCCCGTTCCTCTTCACTAAGCCTCCCTCTTCTAACTAAGGAATCAGAGACAGGCTTCTCACCTTGCAAAGCAAAGCCTGGTCCCCACCGCAACTTGCTCATGGTCATTTTAAAGGAGTCACTCTAAATCAATTTATTAATGCCAGATTGTTTCTGTATAGGTGCAGCCAATGCAATTGCATGAGAGAAAAATCCATCAGGGGCTTTAAAGCACCAGGAATGGCACTTCTGTTTCTACATTTCTGTTTCAGTTTCTGGCACTCAGTCTAGCATCAAAAGAGGAGCTACTGATCCTCTGCAGTGTCACTAGGACAGACAGTCAATAAAGCCTGTCTGTCAAAAAAGTCGCTTGAGTGTCAGCAGGCTGGGTAAAGTGTTGGGCAGAGTGGCCAAAATAATTAGACACTTATTTAGGGATTCATGAGAGACTTCATGCTGATTTCTGTGACGTCGATGGCAATCAGCAGGAAGGGGGCAACAAGGGGCAATTATGTACCTGGTTGCTTTCTCTCGAGTACTTGGATCTTCAATTAGCAACATAACTGGGTGTTAAAAGCTCTTCACGAAGAAGAAAAGCAAGTGTTCCACAGCCCTCTCAGTTTAAGGGTAAGAATTTATAGATATGCATGCCCTAATTGTGCCCTCTGGACCTACTTCAGAAGAGGAGGTGTGAACACACACACTGAATATACACCTAAGGGGTGGAGATCTCAGGGTCAGTCCACAGGCTAGGGTGCACACAGAACCTGGCTGTTCCACACCTGGCTGGGTAGTTTAGCACCAGAATTATTGTATAACCTGGTTAAGTGATTTAGCCACCAGACTAGTGCGTAATATTTGGGAATCATAGGGGTATCATACTCAGCAGAGCGCAAACAATTAAAGGTCAGTCTGAACAGCTCTGGCAAATCAGGTTCTTCTGGGAACTTCTCTCTCTCTCCTATTAGCATTCTGAAGTGCTGATAGACACAAAGCTGCCTTCTGAAAAGTCATCCCAGTTGCAAAAAAAAAAAAAACCAAGAAAAGAAAAAAAAGAAAATACAATAAAGAAGGTGACCTAGTACATCTAGCAGTGTTATACTGCTATACTACCTTAAAAGCTTTTGAGAAACCCACACTCTGTTAATTCTAAACAATCTAAATCTAAACAATTGAAGTCTATGAAGCCTATCTTGGGACTGCATGAAATTTATTTTTCTTCTGGTAATTTTCTTAATAGCACTTAAGGCATTAGTCACTACAGCCTAGTCAGAGCTCCTGATACTCTGGTGACACGCCTGAAAGACTGAAAAATTCCAAACAGTTTTTATGGCAGAAAGAAAGGGAGGAGGTATAGACAACTGTAGTTTTACAGGCCATTTCTAATAAAACAAAGATTACACGACATACCAGCCAATCACCTCTTCTAGATACCTTTAAAGCCACCAGTTTTGAGAAAAGATTTGTTGAAATGCCATCACCATCCCCTCCACCAACTCAGAATCCTTTCATAATTCACCCTGCTGAGTACTACTCAGAATTAATGAAAAACAACTGTGAAATTAACAGCAAATTACTTAGTTTCTAAGATGTGAAAAGAATTGCAGCCTACATTAATGAAGCTCTTAGTTTTGAGAGCGAAAACCAAGTCCTGTAGTTCATCATCACAGAAAAATTGGAAGTATAAATGGTATAAAAGCAGCCAGACAGTAGAATTTTGGAAATATTAATTTGTGTACTGTCCAGTTTGGCATAATATCCTGGCCTTATTCTATTTGTAAATGAAAGGAGGAAAAGAAAATTCAAGGTAGAATAAAAAGAGATGTGGTTTCAATATACAGTGGCTATTTGTGTGCATGTTTAAATGTTTATCTGCATTGATCATTTGGATACTGCAAGAAAAAATAGACAGAAGGCAAAAATTAGAGACTATTGTTGTTTTTCACAGTCTCAAGAAATTATAAAACTGCCGATGTACATCTTTAGGACTTTTTCTCCCTTTTCCTTTATACTTTTATACTGACCTAAATGCATTTATGCATTTGTACTGGACTTTAAGATTCAGCACATCTGTCTGCTACTTTTTTTTTTTTTTTTTTTTTTTTTTTTTTTTTTTTGGCTGGGTGCTCCCAGAGCCCCCCCCCTNGGCTAGGAGCCTCCAGAGCCCTCTCTCTGCTTTTCCTTTGTTATCAACCACAACAGAAACCATGTGCAAGTTTAGTTCTGTTGCAGATCATCTCACTTTCAACAGCAGTTTTCCTTAGCTCTCAGTACCACCATCCTCTTGGCACAGCTGGTATGGAGTCTGCATCCACTGGATTCCATGTCAGAGAGACTCACATCCTGACATGGATGTGTCAATGTGACATGTTTAAAGAAACCAGTGTAAAGCTGTGTTTTACTTACACCTCTTAGGTGGAAGACACTGCCTTGCTTTCACTTCCTCTAGTGGGTTTATACCTAGAAGGAAATACCTACCAGTTTATACCAAGAATGTAGGAAGGTAACAGACAAAATGAATTCATTTTATGGAGGCTGGGTAGAAGACAGCTCATTCCTGTTAAAATATTTTGGAAGCAATGGTGACCAAAGGCAATGGAAGCATTTATCTCTTTACTGAGTTAGGATGGGATTAGCTTCAATCAGAGGTAATTTCTTAGACTCCTTTTACAGGCAACAAGCAACAGCAAAAACATGCTTCCGGGGAGTGATTCTTCTCTTCTGAAAGTACATGTCCAAGTACGTTATATGAATTCAGATCTACAAATGTCCAGTGCTCCTCATTGCCCAAATATCTAGACAACTAATTTATATGTAAATGTAGACACATAAAACGTCTCAGGCTGGCCGAGTGGAACCTCACACATATTGTATATTTTCAGGTACAGACTCAGTAAAATCACTTAAAATGCACATCTAAAATATATGGAGGCACTTCAGCACTCTCATCAGCTGGACCTTCTAGTACAAAATTCAGATACTCAGCTTTACTAACCTCACACATCCACTGCTGAGATCCTCTAGGACAAACTACTTTTTGAAGGAGGCGTTGGAGTGATTCAAAATGATGCAAGGGAATTAGTTAGCTGTCAAGTGTCATGGATAGTCAGAGGCACTCTGGCCTGTTCTGCTGCTACAGGGTTGAATGGTGCTTTAGTTATATAACACTATGGGACCCATATATTTATTTGTTTGCTTGGTGTGGAAAAAAAAAAAAAGGGAAAGTATATGAAACCTTTAAAATTAACACAGTTGTATTTAGGCAGTAAATAAATACTTTTGGAAGAAACAGTTTTAGGACAAACATATTTCCAATGGTCTTTTGGATCTTAGTGCATTATTTTTATGGCTGCTTTGAGATCACTTTTAATTTAGTCTCTACCTTTTGTACACTGAGCAATAGAAAACATTTCTTTCAAGAAAACAGTCAAATTAGGAGGGAAAAGAACACAAACCATTCAGTTTATTTCCTTTGTTTTTACATGTGTCATACCTTGAAATATATTGAAATGATGGTGTATCGCTGATTGCAACTATCTTCACGGCTTGGGGAATACAGTTTACTTGAAGGAACCTATCTTTGCTTGCTCATTGCATTGTTCTCTTGATTTTCTTTCTCACCATCTTTTTTTTCTTTTCCCCATTTTCCTCTGACTAACTGGAAATTGATTTTTTTCTAAGTAGGATGGTTATTTCTGTGCTCTTTAGCTATTTAATTTGATACTTGATTTAAAAAAAAAGTCATCTGTTGTTGGTTTGTCTTTACTATGTATTGCTTTAATGATTCTTGGTAGGCTTCCTACGCATTGATTAATACAAATAAATAAAATGCCAGTATTTATGGTAAGAGGGAATACGCATACGTATATTTCCTGTATATTAGTAATCTGACTCTTTTGTTCTCTTTCACTCTCTAAATACTATTACATCACAAAATTGATTTTGCTCCTTTCCAATGCAGTGCTACAGTGAAACAAAACCCCCCAAACTCTACAATTAATGGGAATCCTAATTACTTCTTACAGGAGAGAAACATTTGGAAGGAAAAATTAATTTTTTTTTCAGTCTGCACAGCATGAGTATTATGTATCATAAATGTAATAACTGTTCTTGCCACATGTAATTCAAGCAAATAATTATTTGTGAAAATCTAAAAAAAATGTTAAAATCCATTATTTGGAGGGAAACCTGATGAAATATTTTCTCATCTCATTTGTGAGGAGCTCTGTTTTGCTAGTCAGAATAAAATAGATATCTAAAGTAAAGAGCAGCAAGACACAATATCTCATCAACTGAAATGAAAAATCTCATTTATCTAATCACACACTCCTATTATATTTGCATTATACCAAAGTGCATCAGTTCATCTAATGTAAGACTGGGGGACGGGAGAAAAAAATAGGTGATGAAAGAAGAAAAGTTATTCACTTAATTCCCTTGCCAGGCAAGTTTTTAAGATGCCATCGTATGCTGTGAGAATAATCAGAGTGCAAAGCCAGCTCTAGGAGGGGTAGAAGTGGACGTCTTCATGATGACTTATCTCCTGAGGACACTACAGAAGCTGCTGCCTCATCCAGAATAAATTTTCTGGAACACTTCCTGTTAGATCATAATAATGACCAAAAGGCTTTCTCAGCTGGCTGATAGGTAGTTATCTTTGCAGACCCCTGTATCAGGACACAATACTTCTTTTGCAGGTATTTACATCACTATTGACAATTCAGATGAATTTGTAACTTCTTTGTTGGGGGACCTGTTGTCCTCAGAGTTCCAAAATAACTAGCAAAGGCTGTGGATACAAGCAACATTGTCCTTTTCTGCTGCCTTCACTTAGGGTTCTCTGCTGTTAAATATCCAGGAGCACTTGGTGGTGCTGGCTTGACCTGCCAAGATACTTTTTTCCTTTAATTAAAATATCTGCTTTAACATATAATCTGTCAAATAACAACATTAGTCAGAGCATTAGAGAAAGGTGTGGAAGGGAGAGAGTAAGAAAACAGAGACAAATATTTACTAGAAAATACCAGTTAATGAATGTTTGGAATCAGACTTCAAGAATTCACAATAAAAATACAACTGCAATCTGTAGTATTAAAGAAGTCAATCAGTAGAACTGGTTGCAAAATGAAGTTTCCATTTCACAGGAATTTTCACATTTTAGAATGCACCTGTCTTTAAAATGTGTGAAATGCTGAAATCTCAAATTATTTCCTATCATAGAAAGCCTCCAACAGTTTTTATTCAGTAACTTCAAATAATTGTATTACAAATAATTACTTTGATAAAGCCAAAATGTTTTATTTATGAAAAGCATAATATTATCATCTGAAATCAGCATAACAATATTTAAAACTCCGTTTTGATTTTGATCTGCTCAGAATCATCTAGTGGGTCACAAAAGAAATTTTTTAATGAACAACACCCTCAAAAATGTTTAGAGCCCCTTTAAACTGACATTGTATATTCAGCCATTGAACGAGGGAAGATACAATAGCATACATCCACAACTTCAATTATGAATTGCATGTTTCAGATACCCCTCCATGGCAGTACTCACAATCCAGCGGAGCTAGCAATATAAATCACAGGGCATAATGTAATGGAAAGGCAACTTGATAGAAAAACACCCTGCAATTTTAGCAAACAGCATGTGCACAGTGTTGGTTTACAGCGTAGAGGGTGTTCAGTAAAAGCTGATTAGCTTCTACACAAGCTGCAGAAGCCTACTGAGTTTGACATGACATTTCTCCAGAGCCACAAGTGCTGCTTCAGAGGACTTTGGCAACAAGCAATAGCTAATCTTAGCTGTCATATTATGTCCACTGGTATGGACTGGCCCAGGTGATCATCTGGCTAATGAGTGCTTAGATTTGGTTTAAGTAGTGAATCTTGCTAAGTGTTTCCTAGAGGAGGGCATAGGAGGATTCTCCCAAGGGCCCCTATATCCAAAATCCTATCTGTTTGACAATCCCTATGGTGAACTCTCACACATCTCATTTCTCTTTTCTCCTAAAGTTTTTCTCAAATTCTCATTCTATGCTAACTTATCAGGCACTGCCAAACTTGTCAGGCACTCAGGGAACGAGTCATCGTAAAAAAAGAAGGAGAGGCTGTTAATGAAACACAGCAAAGGACTCGTATCTCCCTACAGTCACTGTGATGAGGGTTTAGGGGATGCAGTGGATGATGGTGATGTTCACAGTGTGATATCCTCTACTGGAAGTCAACAAGAGAAATTGAAAGAATATTTTAACAAGTTTCAGCGCAAAGATTTTACTTTCCCAAGGGCTCCAACCTTCCTCTCCCAGGCTGAAATTGCGCGTGACTGTTCCAGCTGAAACCTTTGCATGAAAGGTGACACAGCTTCAGAAAAGAGACGTCATTCTACTCAGTAGTCAGAGGACTGTGGTATCCTCCCTGAAGCTGTGGATTCAAATTCCTTTAAGCAACAGAGGGACTTAATCTCAGCCTTGCACAACATGGGTTACCACTTCACTGAGATTCACCATCATTCATTCTTCTGCCAGTATTTCATAGGGACCCTAACCTTTTAAATATGTTAGAGGTATGAAAAAGACACTGCACAACAGTGAGACACTTCTGGAATGGGAAAAACAAGGAAGTTAGTGTTCTTGGCAACCTTGAATGACAGCAACTGGGAGCATGATGGGTGCAAAGGCTGTTCGGGATCAAACGGGTTTCAAAGAGGTCCTAAAGAAATAGCTTTTGGATTTAAATACCTAAAATAGTAGTTAAACACCTCAGTGTCATTTAAATCCCTTTGTGGATCTCTCTCCTACTCCCTCTATCATTCTTTCTTGTTCACATGTGTCCTTCTGACTAGATTTAAGTATCAGTATCTCTACTAAAGAGATCACAGTATGCACACTTTTGAGGACACTTGCCTGTCTTTTGTCCATAATGTCTGTGCTCCTCAGTCACAGTTTAACTTTTTCAATAGTGAAGCTGTAATACAAAGCACCGATAGCAGATGTGTGCTCCTATGCCACCCTGCAAAATCAGGCATTTTCTCTACACTGACTGTCGGTATTGATTTCAACTTCATGCACTTTAACACTGGCTTTGCTATGTGTTTCTGAATAAATTAACCATTGGAAAAAAATAGGAAAAAAGGAAACTAAAAGGAAAACACTTGCCGAAATTCACAGGTATGCTCATTAATTTTGAATGCTAGTGATAAAATCAGAAATTAACAGTTAGTCTTGCTGCAGACCTTGCTTGGAATTGTTAACAAGAGTCTGTGACCAGCTTCAGTGCTTGAGGTATTTAATAAAAACAACTGGGAATCTTCCTACCTAGATTTGAGTAAAGCCTGTCCTTGATGGCTTCAATCAGAATTGTGTGTTTAATCTGAATATGCTTCTGGTCACTGCTCAAAGTTGCCCTCTATAAGAATACCCCTTCCAGTTTCCCTTTCTAATAGCTGTACAATTTTTTTCTAGTGTCTGAAAATGTATGATCTCTCAGGCAGCTTCTGAGTAAATAACCTTTTCGATGTCAGCTTCTCTGCCCAACTTAGTTCTCCAGTGAACTCCACAATTTTTATACAGATTCTGTTAATAGTTCTTTGTCTGAGAAGATTATCTTTCCCCCCGCAAAAGCTTTCCAGTTCTATTTTGCTTCACTTTGGATTTCAAGCCAGTCATTTATAGAATGATTTGCATTTTGTAGGATTGGTCTTGACACACCTTTCTGATAGATTTTTCCTCAAACATGAGAGTTCTTATGGAAATGACACTTGGTTTTATGCACTTTCCATTTCTTATCCCTGACAGTCTGTTCGACTCACACAAGCCGGCACGTTCTCAATCTGTGGCGCCCAACTGAGATTATCATCTTTGTACAACTTCTTAATGTCAGTGGCATTTAGAAGTCTCTGCACTGAGCTGTGAAATAATTCAGATGCAGAGAGAATCCCCCAAAAAGGCATTTGAAAAGAGCGCCTGCAGACAAAAAAAATTTAAAACATCCACTCTCATGAACCTTCCCATTTAAGGGGATTTTGCCAAACAGATCAGAAGCCCCCCGAATAATAGTAGGGGCATTGGCCAGCTCTCTTGGGGTGGATGGACTGGTTAAGATGACATAATACTTCCAGCATGATGTCAGTTCTTGATTTCAGACGCTTTACCCATGATCACAGAAAAAAAATTTCACCCCTCCCTTCCTATACCCTTTAAAAAGTGTATATTCATTATGTGGTTCTACAGTTTTCTGCTTACTGCTCTTGATGTGATGTACTGCCACTTATTGTTTGGCCTTATTCTATCCCAATGGTTCTCTAAAAGCTGTCCATTTGTTGAAAAGAAAGTAGGCTTTAACTCTGTTCCACTTTACCCCTTTTATGACATTCAAGTGGTGAAAAGGCAGAAGAGATCAGTAGGATATGAAAGACACGTCCTTAGAAGTCTTCTCAAGAAAAGGCAACTTAATTTCAAGTATTTTTAAAGTCTTCTTTTCTCCTTTTTTTTTTTTTTTCTTCCCATCCCCTGTGTGTTTAGTCCTACTGGAGAACTTGCTTTTGTAAATTCAGCTTTTTACCTTAAGCCTGGACATAAAATCACAACCTGCATTCACTGGGCACTAAATTTTGAAGATGGTAGAGCAATGTTTGAAAGGGGAGGGTGAGAATTTAATTCCACAGCTACGTCAAACATGTAAGAGAAAGTGTATATTGACAACTGTACAAAATACTTTCAAATTTTGTAGCTGGTTGCTTGTAAAATGTAAGGTGCTGCTCTAGGTATTTTATCGCCCCAAACAGTGGGTGTGTGAGGACTGCAGATGCCCTCCCAACCTAAACGTATTTCAGAGTGCTCACCTGACTGTCTCCTCTGGTTGGTGTGTAGATTCAGGGTTATACTCAGCACCATTTGTGACCAGGAAGTATAGACAATATTAAATAAGATCATGCTTGAAAAATTGCATTTTCTATTCTTGTAACATACCCAACATGAATGCTATGCACATTACAAAGAATTTTCTTCTGTTTGAATACTGACAGACTGGTATTTTTCCTGAAACAGCATTATGCCAACTGGTACTGTCTAATATCAGAAACCTCCCAATAAACCTCGAAATTTCTTGAGGTATATCTGCATTAGGCAATCAGATTTATCTGACTGCCACTAATTGCAGCTGTTACTGCTGAGTGAGGCAGTACCATGCAGAACAAATACAAGCTTTGGTCCTGGAAACAATATACCCGTATTACAGCACTGTGGCACTTTAAACAAGAAATCTTCCTCCTCTGCAGGGCTAATTAGTTCAGTTCAGGATTGCATTCCTGTGATCACAGTGTTCCGTGTCATTGGGCTATCAAGTATTATGTGTTGGTCTCTATACTGCAAACATAAGCAGTCAATAACTAAGCTATTATTTATTAACAAGGTACAGAGTACTAAATTCAAGGAGATTTCCTGTCAGGTTCAGGTCTCTACTTGAATTTCCAGTTGTTGGAAGCTCATTTCATTTCAGTTTTTACTGCTCAGACTGTGTTTCAGTGGGGTGTTGGAGTGTGTCGTGGGCTAAGCTCCCTGCTGTTACTAAATCCTGTTCTTCTTTCTGCTCCTACCTGGGCAATACTGCTGCTCACCTTATACCATGGTAGATGATCTGGCTAATCTCATCAGTCCTTTGAAAACTATCCCGTCATAGCACAGCAATGGCATCAACAAGTATTTAGCTTCTGGTAGGTCACCAAACCGAATGAGTCTGGCAAGTGCCAGGTTAGCGAGAAGGAGAGAGGAGGAACCATGTAGCAGTTACCTGGGGAGAAGAAAGGCAAAACCAGCAGGGGGTGGCTGGGAACTTCTCCCTCTTTTTGGAGGTAGCTGTTAGATGAGGCCCATTTCTGGAAAAGCCATGACCTTCTCAGGCAAATTAGGTGAATCCCAGACTAAAAATATCCATAACTGGGCAAAGCCTAAATCTGAAAAAGCCATGGTTCCATGCTACTCTTCTCTCTTATTTGTGGTAGGCAGAGGCAAATTCATCTTAGCAAGATCCAACCAGCCCTTTTGAAATTCATAGCTCCTGAGGTATGAGTAACTTAAATCACACCTTCAGATGATCCACTTAAAAGAAAATAGGCCTAAAAGTCACCCAGATTTTTAAATAAATGGACAAAATTTTCCATACTATTTGAGCAACTGAAAAGTAGATACTATATGGGAAATGCTTTCCACCATAGAATCACAGAATGATTTATCTTGGAAATTACCTCTAAGATCATCAAGTCCAACCATTAACCTGACACTGTCAGGTCCACCACTAAACTGTATCCCGAAGAACCACATTTATGTGTCTTTGAACACTTCCAGGGACAGTGATTCCCTTGACCAGTCAGCCATTTCTTGATGATTTGTTAGTGAATATTTTTTTCCTAATATCGAACCTCAATGTCCCCTGACACAATTTGAGATCATTTCCTCTTGTCCTATCACTTGTTATTTGGGAGAAAAGACTGACTGACATGGTCTCCCTACCATGGAGAGGAAAGGAAAGGGATGAGACCCATTGAGTGTCCAGGTATGGATATGCAACTCTAGATAACTTTTCTAATATAGGAAGAATTAAAGGAGGATATTTTTGTGATTGAGACTGAAGATATGGGGAGTTTATCAAAGACTAACCCCTATATATTAAATGGTAGCCCTGTCTAAAAAACTGTATTTTTATTTCTGGCTGTGAGTAACTGTAGTATTTAGTGTATATAAATATTTGATGATTAACTTTGGTTAAGAGCTATGCTATCTCTGTTCATATCATAAATTCAAGCTCTGAAGCAATAGCTTGGACAAAACACTAAGGACTCAATTGTGCCTTGAAGGCACGGCACCACACTGGGGATAATGCAGAGGCACATCACCTCTCCAGGAGCTCCAGGAGGGGCTGTGCCTCAGGCATGCACTCTGCCTCCTGCAGCTCCTGGGGAATGCAGCTAATGCACTCCACTTACATGGGCTGCAGCATGTACTCCAAAGGCAGGAGACTCTCCTGGCCTCAGAAGACCTGGAGCTTGAGACCCTTCAGGCTCGTGAACCTGCCTCACTTTCTGTGAAACAACTGCAATAGCAAAGGTCCTATCAGCAATTTTGAAGGAGCCACCATGAAGCCAAAGAATTGTCTCTCCTCTGTACTTAGCACACACGAGTGTTGTTTGCGGCAGCTCTTTAGAAACCCAGCTGCAAGACTGTAGCGGTGTCTCAAAAGCACATTTGCATTCTGTTGGGAGAGGTTCACCACTCTGTACCTTGTGTGACAACTATCCTGTCTAGTGCTGATGATGTGCCTCAAGATTGCACTGGTCTGCATGGTGTCCCAGGATGTCAGCTCAGGTACAGTATAGAGACTGATGGAAATATTGTCCATCAAGAAGAGTACAAGGACTGCAGAGAAATCTGCTCCTCACCAGGAAAGTGGTTAGCAGAGAGGTTCATGCTCTTCTGTACTGCAGGCCTGAACACATAGTGTCACTCTACATCTCTGAAAGTAGCTTGCAATATTCATATACTTGATGTTATGCAGAGGCAACTTGACTTTGAAATTGTTTTCTTAAGGGAACAAAAGTTTGCATGCAAGGGGAATGTCATCATTTGTGTAATACCATAGGACACAGGCAAATGTAAGAAATAATATGCCTGATGGATAAAATTGGAACTCATTTTTTGCTCACTGTTTAAAATGTGCTAAGGATGTTAGACATTCCATTTATGTCTCTGTTCATAGTGTGCTTCCTCTTAGTCCTTGCTCTGTGAGCTCTTCATATATGCATGAGGTTCATAGATGCTGCTGCAATTTTGTATGTCTGCGAGAGGGATCTGGTTGTGGCTGTGAGACTCTGGTGGATTACTGTGGTTACATTATCCTGACAGGTAATTGCATAGCTTATTCTTAAATCCATTCTCCCCTAGGCTATCTATTCTTCTGTTTATTATCCTCATTGCTAGAAAGTGACTAATGACTGAGTTGAACTTATGGTAACAACTTAAACCCTTTCCTTTTCCACAGAACACTACAGAGAACAGATTATTTGTTCTCTTTAAGATTGTTTTACCTTTTTTTAAAAATACTGAGAACATCAACCTACCCCCTCTCAGGACTTCTCTAGACTGAGCAACCTGATAATGCCAATCTTTTATTGCAGTCCCCATTTTCTCGCACTCTGATCATCATTGTGCTTTGAACTCCTTCCAGATGTTGTGCATTTTCACTGAAGTGCACTGACCACCACAACGCAGCTGAAGAGCCACCAATGCTGAATAAAGTGGATTGACTTGGGCTGTACATATTCTATCATCACACTTCTCTTTATTATGCAATTCATTTTATTACATGTCCAGGATTTGGTGTGGTAGATAAGGCTGTAGAAAGAAAGGCACTTTTAGATAGCAACCCAACTAATATGGGAAGACTCACTAAAAATCTGATGATGGAATAAAAGTTTGGGTGAAAGGGATCACAGGCTCATCATACTGAGAACAGGAAGGAGGGAGAACAGCAGAGTAGGCATAATGGACTTCAGAAAAGCACTCTTCAACAGCTGAGGAAACTGGTAAGTAGGGTCCCTTGGGAAGATAATACAAAGGATAAAGGAATTCAGGAGACCTGGCAGTTATTGAAAGAGACTGTATTAAAGGCAAAAAGCAAAGCATTCTGATGCAGAGGAGAGCTTGGAAGAGACAATGCGGCTGAATCAGGAACTCTTTAAGGAGTAAAGAATGGGAAAAAAAGGAGATCTATTAAAAGTGGAAACAAGGACAGCTGAATAAGGATGTGCATGGAGGATAATAGCACAAGCATGTAGGGATGAACTCAGAAAGGCTAAAATGCAAAATGACTTACAACTAGCAAGGGAGATGAAAGGCAAGCAGACACGGTTCTAGAAGTACATTAGGGAGGGAATAGAGGGAAAGCAACAAAAAGTATCATGTCAGTACTGAACAGGGAAGGGAAGGGAAGTAAATAACAGAAGACACAGAGAAAGGACACTATACTCTTTTTTTTTCCTGCTTTCAAATTAACAAAACTAAATGAAGAGGTGTTAGAACAACATGAAAAAACTCACCCCCAAATTCATAGGATGTTAGCTGAAACAACTGCAGATCTATCGCTTTTTGGAATTAATGGAAGCTAAGTGAAGACTGGAAGAAGGGCATTTAGGCTAAGTCTAAATTAGCAAGTAGTGCAGCACAGCAGGAGGGGCTATGAAGAGGCAGAGTTGAAGACCTTAAGTCCACACAGTGGCTTTATTCAAACTAACTTCCATTTGGTCCCATGCAGCATGGTTAGGGGCCTTTTGATGGCTGTTTTCCAGTTTAGTTTAATCCAGGAGGAACTCATGAGACTGAGTGTGAACTAAAGCATAAGGACTATTGAGAGATTTATTTCAGAGGAATGCATTTGATTTGAATTGAAATGGTAATGTTGGTGCAGCCATTTAGGACTAAACTGGGGGAAAATGAAGGAACTAGAGATAAATGTGCCTGTCTTCAACAGCAAGTCATTCTAACCTCATTTTTAATTGAATAAAAGAAAAAAAAAATCAGTGTTTGATGTAATGAAAGGTTGTAAGTATGTGACATAATTTAACTTTGGATCAGTCTGAACATTCTCATGTAGGACTTTCATGAGCAAATCAGAAAAACAGCTGAATAAAATCACTGCTACATTTGTGCGTGACAGGTGGAAAACTTTGCTGAAGATAACATATGAACTTTATTGTGAGAGAACATTTCAAAATGGATCCTGAAGAAGTATGTACTGGGCAGGATATGGATTTATAACTTGGGTTATGGAGGTGAAACTACATTTGTATGTTTTGTTCATGATGCTAAATGTAGGACTTTTGTAAGTGAGAAGGGAAACAGGATCTAATTGCATTAGATTGAATTCAAAATATTTTTATTATATTAAAGATATATTTGTCCCCAAATCAACATAATGGATTTGAGCAAGAATCTCCAGGAAAAAAAAGAGTTCAAGAACACACAAGCTACATGGGGAATATCTAGTCAGGCAGTAGCACAGCAGAAACAAAGCAGGGGTGGCAATCAGCTCTGGTGAAAAAGAGGCAAACGTCATTCTGAGATGTGTGAACAAGAGTGTCATATATACAATAGGGAGATCACCATTTTACATTGCATGTGAGTGCCTCAGAGGAAGCCTGTTCTTAGATTTGGGTTGCACACTTGAGCAAAGATGTTGACAAAATGCCAGAGTCCAGCTGAGCACAAGAATGACATGGCATTTTGGAAACTTAAGATCTAAAGAAAGGTTGCATAAATCCATAACACTGGTGAAAAAAAAAGAAAAAAGGAGAAGACAAAGGAAGTACATGAAAACATGGATAAGTTGCCTCTTCATGGTTGTCTACCCAGAAAAACCCCAGGACAGTGGGAGTAACTGGGAATATCTCTCTTTAATCAGATATTTGGTGATACCAAACCAGCAGCTGTAGCTTGACTCAAGATAAAGGTTTTTTAGCTATGCTAAACAGGAAAACAAGGTTTATTCTAAATACACAAAAGGTCACAGAGTTACCAAGTTAGAGTTATCTGCCAGCCCCATATGACCGTCTGGGAATTCTCTTCGGATATCAGTTAGCACTAGCTAGCACCTATATCTGGGCATCTGAACTGACATCCAAAAACCTGTGGTTTTACTGTCATGTGAAGTGTTATGGCAAACAGATTTGAGAAAATTTTTATTTTATCTAGGCAAGACCAGTGATTCTGGTCACACAATGATATACATCTCTATCAGACACATAGAGCAGGCAGTCAACATACGGCCAGTCACTATCATTTAAGGTATTACTTCCTTGTTCTTTTTATTACAACACCATCTTCAAACACCCTAGAAGGCAATCCACTTGTTTCATTATAGGCGCACTTTTATGGGAACAAGGGATTTGGCTCAGTGCACTGCAAATAAGTGAGTTTTAATGTGAGAGTGTGTGAAAAAAATGTTGAGGAAGCAGGCAATATTGAGTTTGCTGAGCTTAAATACGGTACATATGTGTGATACACTATCAAATGGATAGGACAAAAAAAGGGCTCAGAAAGGGAGATTCATTACCAAATCAATGGGAAAAAATTGTGCATCAGGATTTATATGTGCGGAAGAAAAACAGGGAAACAGGCAACATATGTGAAAGTTGCATATCCTAGGAGATCTTAAGAATGGACTTTACTTATAAAATTGTTGAAGTCACCCTCTAACAAAGCTTGAACCCATGCTTTCTGTAACCTCTTGATCTAAGAAATACAAGCACAAGTAATCGAGCGATTCTGTGATTCTGTGAACCAGCATCATGTGCATGCACGTTTTCCTTTTATAGGCATCTTTATACACTGTTTCAAATGACTGTACAAAAATAAACAAAAATTCTATGCAAGTGCCCTATTATTTTTTAAAACCAATATGTAGGAGGAAGTAATGAGACATATTTGATCTGATTATCAAGCATATTACTAAAATGGTTGCAAGACTTTATTCATAAATGTCATTTAAAAATGATTTCAGATGAGTATAAATGTCTGTGAAATGACTGTTTTCACTTAGTATCTTTTGGTATTAATAAAAGAGAATATTAACATAAAAATGTGATAGCTCTCTGAGTAGTAGCAGAAGTTTGGTAATTTACCAACTTTTCAGTAAATGATACCAATAATTGAAAGTCTAGTGCTGCTTACCTTAATGCACTTCTACATATTTTATTCAAGGTTTTACCAAGAAATAATCCTCACACGAGAGGAAAAAATCTAGCTCTCCAAATTCAAAGTACTAGTACCATTTACTCAATGAAATATATCAATCCTGAAAGTCAGCTTCCACTAATGTGCTCATTGCAACATTATTGGTGGTAATATACTTAATTAGTGAATCTTATATAAGATTTATTTTATTCACTGAAGCTTGGTTTGATAAAATCCTTCATTGCAATTCGTTTAATAGGTAGACTATAGAAACTACATTAATATTACATCCATGAGCAAAGAGCTTACCCCACAGTTAATGACTCCCTTGGGTTGCCCTTTTCTGTCAAAGGCACAGAGCCAAAAAATTCTAATTTTTTTCCTTCCCTC
Source organism: Ifrita kowaldi (assembly GCA_013398055.1). Lineage (NCBI taxonomy): Eukaryota > Metazoa > Chordata > Aves > Passeriformes > Cinclosomatidae > Ifrita > Ifrita kowaldi. The sequence continues at coordinate 37,965 of VZRS01014306.1, forward strand.
TGAAATAAAGAAATGTTGCTATGTGAAAAACCAAGTGTGGTTCTTTTTATAACTTCTGGGTTGTGAAAAAATGAGAAGTGGCAAAATAAATTATATCTGAAACAAACATCGCTCTCTTCGTATTGACAAAAATCTGGTTTAGGGTAAAAAAACAGACTCCAAAGGGTGTTGATACTTCTGCCAAATGACTCATAAAACATCAAGAAGTGATTGGGTCAGAAGAAGAGTTTAGCATCTTAAAGGACTCCGCAAGGAAAATTTTTAAGTCAAACACTGGTGTCTCTTTGTGTATTCCCTGTGCTATGAAAGCAGTGACAGCTGCACACCAGCGTTCCTATGGTTTCTGCAACTTGTGGTTCAGAAGATCTTACATTTGTTTGCTTTGCTTTTGCCCTTGCTTCATAAGGGCTGAAGTGTCACACAGACAATATGTGTTACGACAACACAACTTTCTTACCACTGTTCTAACACTTTTGTGGGGCAGGAGGAGGCAATTTGGGATCACTGTCTGCTGCAGATCTAGACCAACAGCTGAATATGAATCCTGCAGAGAGACAAGGGAGGAGCGGCTTGTAAAGAGTGCACTTGGTGGTCTTCCAGAAAGGCTTGAATATACTCTCATCCAGCCACATGATTTCAGGCAGGGAGATAAACATTGCTGAGTGCAGTAAAAGATACCAGTAGAAAAGAAGAATTGACAACTATACTGGTCTTGGGCATATGCCTACTTTTATGGATAGCAAAACAAAGGCATACAGAGATGATGCCATAACAGGAGACCAATTGGCATTTTTTGCTATCAGAAGGCAACTCATCCCCTTCTAAAATGTCTAGAGAGGTGAAATGAAATCCTTTCTGCAAGTACCTAGTGTTCTTCACTCACTGTGGAGACAGGTTAAACTAAATGTCTAACTTTTAATAAAAAGAAATCCTGGCCTTAGAGTTTGAGAACATGTGTTTTGTCCTGACAAGAAACATATCTTAAAAATATTTAATGTTCAACCTCTTTGAATTTCTTTTCCCTGCTCTCCAGTTCCCAGATCTGCTCAAGGCGCATTTTTATTCTCATTGGCTTGGCTTATACTTATAAACCCAACAGGACCCAGGCTCAGACTTGAGGAGCTATACTGGCTATCCCTGTCAACCATGGCTGTGGACTTGGCCCATGTTGACCCGTTCTCTGTCGATGCCTGGGCATGGTTTGGGCCATGGGCAAGAGTTTCTCCCTCGAAATCCACATGGCAGAGTGGATGGAAGTCTGAATGCAAAATGTGAGATGCCAAAGCCGGCACTAAGACCCTGGTCTGTCCTGGTTTTAGTTAATTTTATACTCTGCAGTTTCTGAGCCACATTAGCTTCCCTCTCACTGGAAAGGATGATAAAAAGCACTTAGCCTTTTTCTACAGAAGAGAATAACAGTATCTTTTTTAAAATTTCCTTCTGTTTCGTATTTTAGCTCATAGAATAATACTAAAAAATCCCTGTTGCTTTATAATAGACTCATAATGAGTGGCTTTTTGTGATTGATTAAGTACCTCAGCTTCACTCCTGTGTTAATCAATTGCAACATATGGTTATTGCTTCATGTACTGCCGCAACGGAGTGGATCATTTACCATATAAAAGCTCCAGCCCAACTGTGTCTGCTGCTCTGGTTCTAGACATCAGCTTCTTTTGTGATAGTGTTTTCCATGACTGTGGAACAAGAATCATAACGTGTTTTGTGGTCATGGGAATATGGAAAATGGGAGTAAAATGCATAGTGACCTACTTTTAAGAAAATAATTGGAGCATATCACATATGTTTGTAACATAGAAAGCATATTAATATTTATGAGGAAGTACCTTTACTTTTGAGATAAATTTAAAAAATATTTTGATTTTTTTCACGGACCACATCTCTGATTTAAAAGTAAATGATGTCAATTCTAATTATCTATTTCTAGTTTAAAATTTTTCTTCAGATTATCTGTAATATATTTAATGGAGAGTTAAGAGTCTCATCTAATTTATTCCGTAATATTGTCATGAAAAGCAAAAAATTAAAGAAACCTGAAAGAATCAAAAATTGTATTTTCCATAATTTTTCATTTTAATGTCTTCAAAACCTTTAAAATAGTGATGATTTGAGTTCCACAGTCAAAACATTTCCTTTGTAAAGAAACATGAATCAGAATATAATTTTTAAGCTTAGCTGTGTTTATATGCATAAGTGATTATTGCATAAGGAGATTAATAATAAATCACAGAGAGATTTATAAATAAGTTATCCATGGGAAACTGTGCTAGTGCTGCCAATTTACTCCTTTACTTTGTACACATTGGATTGTCATTAAACTATTTAGATATTATCTATTTAGTGACTAATTCCTTATATTGCCATTTTATGAATTTGGGTAATAGACGTGGTGAGCTGCACAGCCACAGCTCACTGGCCTGCATGGCAATAGCTGTGCTTAGGAGACTCTCTGGAGATATTCGCCTCAGCAGATATACACACACATAATCTATCTGGCTATCTGTCTATCTATCTATCTATCTATCCAGCTGCATGCTCATTTTCAATCAGATTCTTGCCCTGACTTGGGCTGAAGTTGCAACAACCCTCAAGTCCATGGCTGCACTGATTAGGACCACCATTTGTCAGCTAATATTGGCAACTTCATTAAATTTCTACACTGAAAAACCCCCACTTTTTCACTATAAATTGATTGTGCCCTTATCATGTGGATGGATGTGGTGGGAGTTACTATAGTGGTCATATACAATCTCTAGCTAAAGGTGTTATCCATCAGCATTAGATTTAAACCAAAATGATATTTCTATCTGTTTTTGTGAGTGTTCATTGGCAAAGTGCTCATCCTGCTTATTTCTATGAAGGTATTTGTCATTAGGAAAGCTTAAAAACAGAACAAAAAAAAAAAAAGAAAGAAATTAAGTGTTATGCAAATCATACCACACAGCTGTTTTATGATCCTATCACTTTGAAAAAGAGGGAGATAGGCTCTTTTGAGTCTAATCTTACATAGTCCATCTGTTGCAGCATATGACAAGAAGTCAAGCATCTGAACTTTCAGGAGCCGTTATGGATCCTTGACATGGATCTGGCTCTCATCATGCAGCCAATGTTGATACTTCCACTGATTGCACTGATTGACTGTTGTGTCATATTATCCTTGGCCTTTCCGACTCCCTCACTTCAGGGGATATCAACACTAGTAATCGTCAGGCAGGGCTCAATTGATTATCTTCAGAATTTTCTCTGGCTATTGACCATAATGGAAAAAAATTGTGCCTCTGAATTATTCAAAATGAAAACATACACAGAAGAAATCAATAAGGCACATCTGATATTAAAGACAAATTAAAGCAGGCAGTATAACGTGTCTTGGGGCACCTGCTACACACAAAGAAGAAAGCATTTTAGAGGTAAAGAAGATTATTTTCCTCCTTTACTTTCATTCTCTTGCAAGTAATATATTTTAGCTGTCAAAATTAACATCTTTATGAATTACGACATTAAGGGTTTCTTTTCAACTTGTCCTTTGCAAACGTTAGAATTTAACTTCAGATTCTTTCACTACAATTCCTTCTCTGTATCCCCACAGTCTTTTTAACTTAAATGTAACATGCCATGCTGGAGGGATGAAATTATAGAATAATGTTCAGGTCAGAAAAATCACATTAACAAATATCTAGAGTTAGGCACTAAGCCTCTGCAGACTTTCAAAGATTAAACTAGTGAAGAAAAATGTGCCTCTCTGTGAAATATCTAACATGTTAGCAGTAGGAAAATGCTTCCTATATGAATCACAGATGGGATTTTTAAAAATCTCTGAAAGAGGGATGGCTTCATTGTTGTGGGGGCAGTATTACTGGAGAGTCTGCAAAAAGCCTGCAAGTTTTCATTCTGAATTTCTCGTTTGAGACAAACTATATGTAGAACGGTGATGTAGTGGATGTCATGTAGCATCTCTGGTTTTCCGTTGGTAAGAGTCAGGATTTGGAATCATTAGAATATTCTGATTGCAAATCTGCTATGAATGTGGTCAATTTCTCAGCAAGGGCTGCAGAAAAAGTGTTCCATGTCTGTGGTTTGAAGCAATCAAGAAAACAACACAGCACTTGTGTGACAGTGGGCAGCATTAATACCCTGAACATTTCTAATGTTCATTTGGAAATTTTTTATTAGGATTTGATTCCTTGCTTCCTCACTTCATGGAATGATAATTTTTTTTCAGTATCATCCCACTGTCTTCTTTATAGTAAATTTTTATTTACGTGGAATTGAAGTATCAAAAAAATATGCAAAGGAAATGTCAGTAATGTAATGGCTTTTAAGGAATTGAAACCCTTTCCTTAAAGTCTGAAAGAGGGGCAGTTGCTGCTGTAATAATTAATGCTCACAGGAACCACAGTCATACCCAGGATGATGCAACAACTCCCAGGAATGAGAGCATTGATGGCTGAGTGGTCTTTCAAAAAACTCACACAACTGGAATTTGTTTTCACTGTTCATTGAAATTCATACAGGCATTTGAACCCCATAAAACTAAATGGGTTTTTATTGAGGCTTTTGGGGGATGGAGTAAAATATGTAAGGACACTAAGCTGCTGTGTAAAAGGAGAAACCTGAATGATATCTGCTATTAGTTTGTCTTTTACTGGAAAATGTGAATAGGCTTAAGCTGTTAATACCAGTACATTTTTACTGCAAGAGGTAGGATTTCAAAAAATATAAATTATTGAGAGATGCAGATAAAATATTTAAAACTACTTAATGTGTTAGGTGCCCAGGTTCTCTTGATCTCAATGGAAAATAGGCACCTAAGCTGCTTAGCAGTTTAGAAAAATTATTCTGGTATCCCATCCTCCCATGTAAACACCTAAATACAGCTTAAATTCTGGATAAAGATGCACAATGTGCAGTGGAGTGACTATACACTATGGCTGGTGTTCTTCTTGTCTAATTTTACACACTAGTCAGAAATTTAGGAATGTTTTTAAAACAGAAGTCTTTAGTGCCCTCAGAAATATTATAAGATATGCAGGAAAAATCCACAGGATTACTAGATATGATATAGGAGCCAGAGAAAACTTATTCCCTCCTGGAACTGCCAGTTGAGAGCAGAAGGAAGAGTCTGTGTTGCTTCAAATGGGACCAGACGTGTATAATGTATAATGTGTTACCTTAATTTAATTTGTAAGGCTCTGCTCACGTTTTCCAGGTCAGAGAGTATTTCTGAGGTTCTGAATGTGGCAGTGACCGTGTGGTGTGGCATTTCCCCCTTGTCAAGGTTTGACAAGGAAAAATGTGACCACTGGTTGAACACGAACCATGGAGAACTACCACAGGTAAGTCTGAGAACAGCCCAAGGCACTCGCCTAAATCTCTTCACTGGCACGTCTCAAAGCTGTCAGCTGAGATTGATAAAATGTGAGAAACATGAGATTAAATATGGCTTGGAAACGTGGACTGGGTTTCAAACTTACATTGCGAAGTCAGAGTTTTGCACTAACCTGGTGCTTACTGCAGTCACAAACTGTAATAGTGGCTGATGTCAAACTTAAAAAAAGTTCAGAAGTATTCTGTTTGTCCAGAAAATGATATTTCACATTGACAATGGGTGGTTGCCAGTTCAACTATGTTGCTTGAAGCTGTTTTTTTGCTTATTTCTTTGTCAAAATGTGATCGCATGGCATCCCTGTGACAAACTGCTCAAAATTTGTGCTACTATATTTAAGGTACACACAAAAAAAAGGTGTCTCTGTTTTCAACTTTGCCCAAAATTTTGGATGCTGTTTTTGAATTTGGATTAAACTTTTTGCTCCTGAAATGGAGGAATAAATATCACATCATCCTGGCTTGACTCAGTGTCAAGGAATTACTAAAATTCTTGTTGCTATAAATGAGAATTCTGATTGTTGAACCAAGTAAAATATGGTCAGCTTTACAGAGTCTATGACACTAGTGAGAACTGCATAGTGAAATGTCTTTCCAAAATATTTAATGCAATTTCAAAAAATAGAATCTTTTTTTCTGTTCAATTCTGCTGGAGATCTTATGTTGCTTGGGTAGATGAAACTCTAGATATTGTCCCCATGACTACTGAGACACTATTATCCGTGGGAACAACAGACTCAAGATTTAGATTATTGGACTGGTAGGAAGGCTTTCTGCATCACAAAACCAGTGCATTGTACACGTGTAAAATGTATCTGCATTCTCTGTATCAAAACTTGCAATTCAATAGTTTGCACAAAAAGGTTTTTTTCTCAATATATGCTTCCTCTCAGGAGGTGTGAAACAATAAGACACGAATAAAGCTACAGCAATATTTACAAGGAGTTGCAAGCATTGGGAAAGTGAAATAAATGTGAAAGAATGTAGAAGAGCAATAGTGTATGTAAGCATGGTCCTGAGTAAAAGGGCTAAGGGACTCGATGCATGGCTACTCACAATTCCAGTTCATGCTGTTGTCAAAGCACAGAGGTGTTGAAAAGGTGCTCTTTAATCTGTGGTGGAACGATATAAAAACCCAGCGAGAACAGTTCAAAGCAGAAAGAGAATATAGCAGGAGATCTCCGTAGTTTCAAAATACTTGCTATGCTCTCACAAAACTGAGTGCCATCTCGGTTTGATTCAGGCATCTCTTTCAGAGCGACCAATTAGACCTTGTTGAAACAAACCCCCAAGGTCATTTTTGGACTCAAGGCATGGCCAAGGGTCTCAAGGCATGGAGCCAGGACCAAATGCCATGCACTGTGAAGGTGGCCAGCTGGCCTTAAGGGAGTTATTCCTTAGAACAGATGCAAGCCATTCTACAGCACAAAGCCTATGGGGTGGGATGATTCCTGGGACCGGCTATACTGAGCAATGTATGTGTAGCATACGTTGTCTACATTCTTGCAGAGGAAGAGGTAAGAACAACTCAAGTCTTGATAACACTGTACAACACATCTATCTCATGTCTGAATCCGAACAAATTTCATATTTTCCTCTGTTTTGCCTATATTACCTGACAAGTGCCTCTCATCATACCTTTATGGGATTTAAATCCCATAGAAAAGGCCTAGAATCGTCATATCCTGTTTCCCAAATGAGCATTACCTTTTACACAATAAGAAGAGTCAACATCTCTCCTGTTTTCTTCAGAAAAAAAATGCTAACAAGGAACCTCTACTCAGAGCTTATGGATGCCAAATGGATGTGTGTATCCCTTCTAGTCTGAACATATGCACTTAATATAAAAGATAAGGTTATCTCCTTCTCCATGGCATTTCTCATTTAATGACCTGACTCGGAGGCCTGTTGTACATGTGCAGGCTTTTAGGCACATCTTTCTTCCTGTGGACTGGATAAGCAGCAAGATTGCCAGAAGTTATAACTGCAATGCTAATCTTATACCATGTTTGTGATTTTAACCAGTAAGTTCGCTATTAAACTATTTTGAATAGTGTAAGGCCCATAAATCTTAGACTGTAAAATAGATTAGATGATAGACTTACTTTCCGTTTTCGTTGCATGTCAAAGTTACAGTAAACAAACAATAAACTGTATGGAGAAGTGTCAGATAATGAACAGCATTCACCCTGTACATTTCTGAAAGCTGAGCATGGAAGCTTATGGAAGTGCAGTCTTGCTTCTTTTCTCCTGAGCAGCCCCTTCTAGCAGCTCTCAGAGGCAAAATAGGAGGGTATTTTGTCTGAAGTAAAGCAGACATTGTAAGTGTTCCTAACAGACCTGCAGAATTGTAAAACCATGAACTGTTAAAAAAAAAAAAAAACAAAAAACAACAAAAAACTGGTATAAAAGAAACTGGTGTACCTGTGGGGTATTCATGTTGTAAGAAGTACAGTTTTAGTTTTTTCAGTCTAAGTTCTTACATTGGCACTCTCCACCATCTTCTGTTTGATAGAAAACAAGTATACCCCACAGGTCTTTTATACCAGCTAACAGACTTGCCTTGTGTTTTGCCAAGTTAAAAGCTCATTCTATTAATTTCACTTGAAGTCTATTGCCAGTGATTTCTCAGGAAGTCATACAAAAAGGTATTACATGTAACAGAAGGGATGGAACATTTTAAAGAAATTTATTCAAAATTGGAATTGACTTTTGTTTGAAATGCTTTGGAAAGATGTTGGATTATTGTCACATAGAGATGTTCCTGTTAAACGGGAAGTGATATTGGACGGCTGCTTTAATATGGTACTACAGACAACATCCAGTTACAAAGCAGGAGTAATGGTCTACACCAAGGACATAAACTGCATGTTTCAAACCTAAGTAAGGTGCTTGGAGATGAAAATTGAGCTCAAGACCTGCATGGTATTTCCATGAAGCCTTTTTCTACAGTGGGGAGCCCTTTACCAATATGGCCACCAAGTTGAAGAGAGGGTGGGAACAACTTTGGTTTTTACAGCCTGGAAAAGGCTTCAGGGAAACCTAATTGTGGCCTTCCAGTACCTGAAGGGAACCAACAGAAAAGATGGAGAGGGACTTTTTTATAAGAGCATGTAGTGACAAGACAAGAGGAAATGGATTCAAACTAAAAGAGGGTAAGTTTAAATTGGATATTTGAAAGAAATTCTTTATTGTGGGGGTGCCCAGAGAAGCTGGGGGTGTCTTGTCCCTGGAAGTGTTCAAGGCCAGGTTGGATGGGGCTCAGAGCACCTTGGTCTAGTGGGAGGTGTCCCTGCACATGGTGGTAGAGTTGGAACTAGATGACTTTTCAAGTTCTTCCAACCCAGGCCATTCTATGATTCTATGACTCCATGATTCTATGATTCTATGTGTATTTGCACTCTGCAAATGCCTCAATATCCTTCTCCCAGGAAGGAGGTTGTGAGCTTTACAGAGCTTTATGTTTTCATAAGAAAAACAATGTATTACAGTAACAGGTGTCATTAGAATAAATCACATTGAAGATATTTCCATGACTTGCAACAGGGCTTTAGGGCAGTTAGAAGCTAACAATATTATTTTATCAGGTGATACCGTGCTGATGGTTGCAGAAAATTTAAGAAGGTAATTTGTTAATGGAACATGAAAATTACTATCTTCAGAAAAGAAACAATATTTTGAAAATATTTTGTTATTATTGACTATTTTCCAGCTCAGGAAAATCCCATTTAGCAACCTGTACTTGCTAAAAAGTTGTTGTCAAACACAAAAATTGAGGAAAAAAATGAACTAAACTGAATAAACCTAAATGATACTTCTGTCTTTAACAGACAGTGTAAACAGTCCAGAGTGAAGGGAACTTCCTACCCCCAACAATTACACAGTTGTTTTGGTAAAATATCAAAAGCAGATGAGAAGTAAAATTGATCTTGGAAAGAAACCAAGAATGACATCGTCATTTTAGGGATTCCAATTTACAGTGTAATGTGGAAATGGTAAAAAGAATTATACAAGCACAAAAGCAGAAGTGGTTGCAATAAAGATAAATAAGTAACAAGAAATTTCCTGAATTTGAAATGGTTTAACTTCATATGCCATTAATTTTGATTATGACTCTTTTTCTGAAACCAGGGAAAATGAAGCCATGTGGCTGTGTCTTATTCTTTTCCGTTCCAACATTCTCATACCTCTGTATACCAAAATTCATCATTGCTAGGTTCCACAGTTCCTTTAAAAAAGTTGAGCTAGACAATGTATCTACTAATTCAAAACCCATCAGTTTACTAAAATAATTAGTTTTAAATGAACACTGTGCTGATGTGGCTTTTCATGACATCCTTCAAAGCTGCATATAAAAGTTTATATTATGAACTAACTGCTCTCTGTCCTGTGATTAAAGGGCACATGATGACCTCATGAACCACCCTTTAGACTTCCAGTGCTTCTGGCTTTAATATTCTGTGCTAGATTCACAGAGCTCTTCTACAGATGCTAAGCGTTCAATCCTGAAGGCTCCACTTCATCATCAGGTAATTAGTATTTTCATTAACTTGCTTATTGTCAAGGAAAATGAGCCTTGATCATCTAATTTTTCCTCAATGAGTTGAATATTGTAATATATCTATAATTAATGTGTTTTATGCCACAAACGTGTAATGGAGTGGAAATCTGAGCCTGCTCCCAGCAGTCACTGTCAGTAAATGTTTGATGAATAAACAGAGACTTTCTAATGGGAAATGGTGGCGACTTTTATAAGCAGACACAATAAAGACTTTATTAACATACTTAAGAAGCATTCTGGGAAATAGAATTGAATGCATTATTACTGTAGGCTCCTTTTGTGAAAAGTAAATTTTACTGTCCCCATAACAAATGTTTGCTTGTTTGATGTAACTTGTAGTGCCATTCTTTTATGGAGCATCTTTCAGTGTAAATCTGTGATACATTTTAAAGCTACATATTCCCTATAGGTCTATGATCTTAAAAAAAAAATCCCTCTGAAATTTGTATAAGCTAATTGCTTATACACCTGGCTGTGATGGAAAAAGAAAGGAAAAAGAAACAACACTGAGCAGATATCTGAAAACTCAAATTAAAGTGAAAATCTTTTTAAAATGAAAATTTATTGTAGGTGTTCAGAGAATGAAGGGAAGCCAGGGTGGAATGGCAGATCATTTGCAATGCCACATCTGCTATAAATAAGACTAAATATGTCTTTAAAATGTATTATTTAACAGTTCCAGATGTAACATCAAATGCTAGAATAAAGACACGGGAGTGTCTCTGAGCTAGGCAGGAGCACATTTAGCTTCTTGACTGGCTCCAGAATGGAAACCAAAACTGTACTGGCTCAGTTTTCAGAGGTGTGGTGCACACAGCCCGTGCTACAGTCAGTGGTGACTACAGACTGTAAAAATATGGATTTCAGGAAAAAGGAAAGCCTTTTCCCATTAAGTTGCTTTGTGTTTGTTTTTTTTTACAAGCTGGCATGGCATTTGCCTTCCCAGAACACACTGTATCTGGGGATCAACAACTTACCTAGGCAAGAAAGACACTTGAATTGCATCTACTGCTTTTACTCAACTAAGTGCAAACTCTGTGTCCTGATTTGCATGCAATTCAGAAGCCTTCTGTGGCTTTGATGTACTGTGATGGAGAGGGCAGCAATAAAAAGAATGGGAGAGAAAGCAGGAAAGGATAGAGAGTAGGAAGCAAAGGGAATCTTCTCCTAAAAGAAAATTAGGGAGGACAATTGTGAGAGTAAGCAGAATGGCCTGTGGTTATTGCCCCTCTCTACAACCCCATCACGGGAGCTTCAAATACTCCCCATTTTGAGCCACCAACATCAACCACCAATGCTTTCAGTGAGTGGCTCTGATATTCAAAGCCCTTGCCTGCATGACTGGCAGGGCACAAGGACAGGCTGGGAAAGGTTGCCGTGCTGCCTGTCCTGCCATGAGCAATCCAGAGACAGCTGGCAGGGTCAAACTCCAGAGCATGTTCTGGGACAGGAACTATAGATATAACCATGGGGAGCTGGCTCTGTTTCACACATCTGAATGGGAACTTGTCCCCTGTACCTCATGGAGAGGACTCAGCATGCTGAGGGTGTGATGCATCTGTCCTAAGTTAGATGTCTACCATAAGATTTCTGAATCAAGCCCTAAAGAGTTATTTCAACTTCTTTGTTTGATTTTGAAGGCAGAAGTTTTAATTTTAGGTTCTATTAAGAAATTAAAAATATTATAGTAAAATTGCAAATTGTTTAGAGAAAAAGTGTGATGGGCCACTTGTCATTATTAAAGAACTTTATTTCCATAAGGAAAGTCAGTGATTTATCTTTTCATTCCAGTTTGGTGGAATGAACATCAGACTTGCCTTTGGAGAATTTTTTTTCATTTCCAATTTGCTCTAGTAGATATAAACTCAGAAAACTCAAGTTTTGATACAAGAAAATCCCAAAACTAAGTTATTTTGTAGATGCATCCATAATTCAGAAAAGAATTGCCTACTTTTGTGTTGTAACTGACCAAATGTTGATGACTATTACATTTACATTTAAAGTAGCTGTTAAGCTCCCAGAGCAATCAATGAAGAGACACTGTCACTTACAGATTATGATTTATCTCATCCTGACATAGATCTCAGGAATAAGCCAGATGAATCTCAGTCTCAAGTTATGTATTTCTTGTCACCTCTTCACTAAGCAATGTGACTTACTCAGATGTTGACGTTTACTTAATAGATACTTAATAGACTTAGATAAATCTCCATTTGGAGACAAACTGGTCAAAACATTAAGAATCTGACCATAGAGAGTAATTTAGAATGTCAGAGGATGAAGATGTGAGACTGAATTTGATTTGTTTATTTTGTTATTTTGTTATTTTTGGTCAAATGTGCTCTTGACTTTGTACAGCACAAGAATTTCATTAAAAGGGTTTTGCAGGGGCAAGACTGAGAAGAACTTACGTGGGGAGTTTTAAATCTGGCCTACAATTTTTTTCCAGTGGGCAGGTCCTTCATCTCTCCTGCAAAAAGGAATTTAGTCAAATCAAGTTGTAGAACATAATGCTAAGAAAATCCAGTAATGTGGTTGACAGCTGTGTTCATCCCACCCGAATTTAGGCGCCTAGAGAGGTGCCCAAAATGAGGTGTATAGTCACCATAGCTTCATATGGGGAAAGACCAACATTTTCATATTCAGTCGTCTTGTGTGGTATATTGCCTCAGCTCTACTAACTACAATGGAATTGAAAATATCCTGAGTTCTGAAGTTTTATAACCATGACATCTGACAAGTGTAATCCAATATAAAGGTCACAAAACAAATCTTACTTTATCTGAAGCTTCCAGGTTTAAAATTTTTTGGGAGGGGGAGTGGTATGGATAATTAAGTCAAAATCAACATAGAAACTTTCATTATCTATTTTCTATATTCACTGTCTGTTGCAATTATTCAGATAAATGAGGTGCTTTACAACAGATGGAAAAAGGCAATGCCAAAATCATAACACCAAATCTCTCATAAATCAATATACAAGATATATTTTAGTGCTCTCTGATATCATCAACAAGCCTAAGTGATTTAAACAGTCGTCTAATTTCCAGGATGTTGGAGGAAAGAAAGGTATGGTCTCTCCTAATGAGTGAAAACCAGTTAAGTAAGATTTTGTGACATTTCTGTCTTCAAGCCAGCGTCTTTGGTGCAATCTGGGTTGTTTTGAAAATACAGGGAGTTCTGGCAGGGTTTTCCACTACAGCCAGGATTACATTTGTTTTTTCCAGTTTGGCACATGGCAGCATACTGACGAATATAAGAAATATCTTAGAATTCTCCCCGTGCTTCCCTTAACTAAAAGATTATTATTTTGTATCTGAAATACAAGAAGGCAAGAAAGTATTTTGCAGGGCAGAGCTTACTATTACCACAGCACACAAAGTTCAGTTACATCCTTTTTTTCCCCCAAGAACTCCCCAAATTGAAGACAACGCACCATTGAACATCAGCAGCACAAAGTGGGAGCACAGCACTGTTCTCCATTATGCTGCTATTGATCTCAATATCTACACCTTTTTTTCTAGTTAACACTATCATTGCAAAACTAATATTAGATCCAGTCTTCTAATAAGAGATACACATATTTCTACGGATTTCATTGATCTCACATATATTTCTGGAACTACCTGATATTTGGTAAGATTTATCTTTGGATAAGATATTTGAATCTTCACAAAAAAACATTATTGAAAGTGCAAGTTAATGCCTTTTATGAAAAATATTAATTATAAATGGATGAAACAAACATGGCAATGAAAAACCAAAGTAATATGCTGTTTTCTATTTCACTGCAAAAGGATAGAGAAGAAAAAGAGTTTGGCAAAATAATGCATATAAAGGCCAGATATCCATGTCCTGAGGCCATCAGACACTTCCCTAATGGACTACACAATGTGAAAAATAATTAATCATGTGGAGAAGGTATTGCCAGGGTTAGAGATGGGGTCTTGAGTTTTTAATGGAAATGCTCTGTGATTGAGCTGGGAAAAAAACTTCTCTAGTTAGAAAAGGAGGGCATCTGTCATACTTAATTCATAATGGTTTAGTAGCACAATAAAACACGAGACATGGTTCAGCACTCCTATTTTGTGGGGTATTAAAACTATATATAATACAGGAATGGTACAAATATGCAGCAAAACGCTCTTCATGGTAGCGCTCACAAATACCAGTAGGAGGAATGCTTAAAAGGTTAAACTCAGACTCTCTGGGGTCAGATTTGTTCCCTCACTAGCAATACATCTACCTCCCTGACTACTCTTTCCGTAAATACTTTAAAAAGAACCCATTATCTTTTCTACCTGCCTGTTTCATAGGTTGCTGAGATAGAACAAAAAAGGGTCATTTTATTTATTTCTTTGTTAGAGGACTGAACACAAGGTCTACCTTAAAATAAATAAATAATCAAATAAATAATAGACCATACTAGTATTAACATGCAAGTTTTACAGACAAAGAATGGTATCAGGACTGAAGAACTTCAAAGGGAAACACAGTTAATGTTACTTATACACATGCAATCTATCTGTCCCTCTGGTGGAGACACCTTATGGTACAGTCTTTAGTAATATGATCTGTAACCTATTTTCTTCCATGGATTACCATCCTCATTTATTGTGTGGGATAAACAGTATTAATTATTTGACCATTTCCTTTAAATTTTCTTGCCTCCCCCTACGTCAAGAGGTGAATCTAACTCTACTTCTTCTGTGCTACTTCAATCACTCTTCCAACAATTTGGGAGTCCAATGTCGATATTTTACTCAGAGTTTGAGCATTGTGCAGTATGAAGGGATGCTACTCTGTCCTCCCAAAAATTTAACTGAGAAGCTTCAAACTGGTTGCTCAGAAAATGAGAGTATAAAACACTGATAATCATACAGTTTGAGATGCTAAGTCAACAAAAAATGATAAGTAGCCAAAAGGCTTGGAAAAAGCAAGATATAATTAACTATGCAGGAGATTTGTTAGGGGGACCACAGGAAACTTTTAAAGGTTCTCATCTGAGTTACTTGGTGCAGGTCAAATATACACAGTAAAGAAAAATTAGTTCAAACTGAAATACACACGAGAGAATGAGTCAGCTACACATGCCTCCACTGTCTTTGCACCTTCTGAGTGTGTTCGGGATCAGTAATATAAGAGTTGAAGAGTGCCCCAAATGGAATCTTTTGGGTTACCAATAATCAAATAAATATTTCAATAATCAATAAATATTTGATATTTTCAGTACAACTAATCATTGGATTCAATATATCCAATTATACCCCCAAAAAAATCTAAATTATGTCAGTACTCATAATTTCTGAGGGATTTTATTGAAGCATTAGTGGTTTGATTCCAGTCATAAAATGTAAATTTTATTTTAGGCAGCTAAAGAGAAAAAGAATTAACTGGGAAAACATAAATATATTAATATATGCCTATTAATCATAGAAACATAGAAAGGCTTGGGTTGGATGCTACATTAAATAGCATCCAGTTCCCCCCTTCTCTGCCAGGAGCAGGAAAACCACCCAGTAGACCAGGTGGCTCATGACCCCATCCAGCCTGGCCTTGGAGACTTCCAGGGTTGGGACATCCACAACTTCTCTGGACAACCTGTTCCAGTGCCTCACTACTGAGTTTCCTCACCAGGGGAGGGAAAAACCATTCCCATGTAGCCAGATTTAGGATGAAATAGAGCGTCAAGTGGCACAAGTTAGACCAAAAGGACATACGAGAGGAGGTGACAAGAGGACACAAAAGTATTGTTAACTTTGTTTTCCAGCAATTTTGCCATCAACAAACACCTCAGCCTCAGAGGCTGTACATTTCTCAGTCCTGCTGTGTTGGATGACCTCTGTATGGAAGAATGGACAGACTGGCTGCCATGAAGGAGACATCTGGAAGATCCTATGAGGATTTCACCAGGAGGAAAAAGGAGGTGAAAAATATAAAGGATCTGTATCTGATGAGGATTGAACTCTAGTAGAAAGTTAGAAGGGCTGGACTTCTGCCCACGCTACTTAATGGGAGCATTGACAGTCGTTTCAGGAGCTGTAGTGTCAGGCTCCTGTGAATTACCAAGGGCTGGAGCACAGGAGAGAGGAAGCGAGAGTAAATAGGCTGCCCAGAGCAGTGAAACTGTTTGTGCCTAAGGGTATGGCTGCGCAGTGATTTGGTGCGCGTATATATATCCACACTCCCTTCAATCTTGACTGAATGGATACCACTGAGGGTGACTAAGGCTGTGACAGCAAATACTCCAGTGTGGGCAGCACAAGCCAACAGAGCACCCAGGCATTTTCTCAAGCAGATGCTGTTACCTGAAGCATGTGTTGCTGCAACTTTACTCAGAGCTAGCTGCGTCTCCAACCATCAATCCCTAAGGCACTGCAGGCATGATGTAAGAATTTGGAGGGGCTTTAGATGCAGGGTCTTTCAACACCTCTACCATATGGCTGCAGAGAAGGTAGCTGATTTTAGAGCATGAAGCCTGTGCCATGACGCTGTTTCCAATGCACTGGTGAAGCAACTAAATGTTGTAACAAAACACCTAGGTGTGAGTGTATGTGCAACTGTGTTTGCCTGAGTTCTTAACAAAGTAAATATATAAAGGAGAAGATAAAAGGACATGAAAGCACTGATGGACCCTTAAGTGAAATGAGTTAAGGTGGTAAGAAGGGAAAGGAGGCTGGGTGTCTGAACGTCACAGCTGTGGCCCAGTGATAGACGGGCTGAGGCAGTGGAGGCGAGAAGAATGGTCATATGATGGTAGTTGAAGTGTCAAGGGGGTACAATTTATTGAAAAGCAGATTACAAAAGGGAAAATCCTTCTTGCATATTATTAGGGCTATTGATTGATTTATATAGTGCATTTCTTAAGCAAAGCTCTTTACAGAATTACAAACTATTAAAGCTGAGTGAATAACTCACAATGAATAATTTATCCCATGAATTTAACCTTTCTTTCTGCTCATGAAATAGCCACAAAGAGATCACTATTTCCTTAATTATTCAGTGAATTTTCTAATGAACTTTTAAACACTATGAACTCATCACCAAGAATGTTCTCGTAATACAGGATAACCAGGGATTCTTTTGGTGCTGATTGTTTCGAGACAACCAAACTTGTCGCTAGAAAAATTGTGCGCAATATCCTGTGCAAATCTGCTGGCTTGCAGTTCGTGCCTACTGCACAGCTCAGTGCTTTGCAGAGACAGCTGAGTGCTCTCTGAACAGGCACCGTTTTAGGACAGAAAGCAGGTTGGCTGTGGCAATGTGGAACTCAAACCCTGCTATCCATTCCTAAGTAGAAAGAGCCTCAACATGGTACAAGACATTCTGCAATTAGTTGTGGGTGCTGACAAGTGTGCGTATGGAGATCCAGGACCTTGTGGAGATGTGGATTGCCAGGATCTTGTGGAGATGTGGAAGCCCTCTGGAGTGCCTCCACAGGGGTGTGCAGCTCAGGAGGATCTGGAGATACTCCCTGTACGCACCAAGCCAGCTGGTTAAGCACCCGAGTACTGGGTGGTTTTTTAATAAAAGCCTGAATTCATTGTGACTCAACATAATATTTTTCCCTGACAGAATGAGTATGTAAAGCTCTGAGTGTCAAAGCTGTGCTACCCTCAAATTCCTCTTCCATGAAAATTCAGTAAGTACCATGCAAGTCTATTATTTGATATATTTTTGCCACGATGCATTAAATCTGTAAATATTGGTAGAAAGTGAACACAAAAGAGAAGACTGCAAACTGTGAAAAAATAGGTGGAGTAGTTGTGCACTGAGACTTGACCCCCAAAACAAATTTTTCTGCTTCATTGTATTAAACATCAGTCATTCCTGAGGATAAAGGGAACTAAGCAGCAATTGGAATAGCATAAGCACATCCAATAGTTTGGAAAGAGGAGTATTCTTCTGAAAAGAAGTGCGAACTGAAGTTTGATTAGGAAATATAAGGAGGACTGAGCAGCAGCTTGTTCTAACCTATCCTCTCTAACACAGCCATCATTCTTGGAGGCTAGGGGCAGATTCTAAAGTTATGTGTAAATGCTCTCCATCCCACACTTTAGCTCGTTTCCTTTCAGGTTATGCCACAGGACTTTTTAAAGCTGTTTCACAATTAAAGTTTCATGCTGCACAGATGGAGAAAAATGAACTTCCAGCATAGCTTTGTGTTCTGGCAATGGACAATCCTCTTTTAATTACAGAACAAACTTTGAGATATTTTCTCGACTGCTGTATTCTAAGGCAGTAGCAAACAAGGCTGAGGAGCAATGCATTTTGCAGCTGCTACTGTCCTAGTGCTTCACAGTAGTAATACCCTGAGTGGGGCAGCAGATTAATAATTCACCTGTGACCACACACTGCAGTCTTTAAATGAAGTAATTTAAAACAAAATATTAAAAAATATCTGTAGATTTTATTTTTTTTTAAGGAGATCTTGATTTGGCATGAGGAAATACAAAGTGCTGCTTTCAGATCTCTCCTGAGCTTCCAGATGGAGAGCAGGCTATCTGGGCCTTTATTTGTCTGTATTGACTCCTTTTGGATTTGGGAGTATAATTTTACTGAAAGATGGCATTAATTGCTCTGAGTCCTGGTTTCTGTCAGTCCTTCTACTACACTCAGGGGAGCTCTTTTGGAGAGATTTCCAAGTAGTTAGAGACACATCTAAAAGCAGCTATGGCGTACACACATGAGATTCTTCTAGAGGGAAGAAAATCAGAGTAGCTCTTGTATTGTACCTCCCAGGACCAATGCAAGCTCCTTTCCCACGGTGAATACAAAGTGAATTTCAGGTTCTCAGCAAAAATGGTTTTGGTCTCTAAATCCATTCCTATTTGTCCACACTAATCAATAAGGTAGATACAGGTTCAGTTAAGGAAAAGGCCAGTTACCTAACTTAACTTCAGTTTGAGGCAGTCTGGATGTCCAAACTGGAAATATGCAAACAGAGATAAAACACTGTTCTTTGTTATGAAGTTTAAACCTCTTGTAACAGATGGTTATGCAACTTTTAAGAAAGTAACTATGTTATGCAATTTTTCTAAAACACTAAATGCTAATTATGATAATAATTAGTCATTCTCATCTTAGCAAGCTAAACAATCTCTCTACCTTCACAATATTTAAATAGAGTTAGATCATTCTGGATAGCTGAACTGTGCACTTCAGAAGTTTAACAAATATTATGAGCGTAAGTGTGCATCTCAAATGTATATTTATATTGTTGTGCATAGAGTAATGTGTCTTCTGGGTCCTATTGTAAACAAGCTGTCAAGCTTAACTGGGTTAGCCTGTAAAAATATCTTTCCATAAATAAATTGAAAACAACCCCAACCCAACCCAACAGTCAAGAAGCCTTTTCTAATGGGCTTGATCAGAAAATGAGGAGAAAAATATAATAACATAATGATGCAATCCTGTGCGGATCGCTTCTCAAAATGTCAGTATTTGTAACTTTGGGATAAAGTCAGCTTTTGGCTACTTTTTTTTGTTCTCTACTTGCTGATGTGGAAAATTCCATATTCAATTATGTCCAGTCACTCCCAGTTTGTTATTCATCTGTTCTAGTTCACTCATGTCCTGCCAACTTAGATATGACTAAAATTATCCTCAGAGAGATCAAGAGTGCATTTGCCTGCAACATGTTCAGTGCTGCAGCAGCAGAACAGAATGATGACAGCATCAGACAGAAGTGGCTTATACAGACAGCCCAGCACCTGAGGAGGATTAGAAGTAATACACAAGAGCCAGAGATTATTAGTGGTGAAATTATAACAGTGTTAACAGAGATCAAATATAGTTTACTTTGGCTCCTTTTCTAAGCATGAAATCTCTGTTGCTGTGGCTGTTTGTGTCTTCTCTGTCATCCTCTTTGATCTACTTTGTTTTCTCATACAAATACTGTATGTAATTATGACATTTATGCCAACCTTTGAAATAAAATCACTCCTGTTTTGAGGAGGGTTACATAGTAGTACTACCAGACTTCTCAGAAACCCAAAGTAAAATGCTCTGACATTCTACCAGATGAAAAAATAATTGGTTTTGTAAAACTTATTCTAGAACTTGCTAATAATGAACTGCTTCCATTAAGAATTCTAGTTTAGCTATTCATTCTTTTAAGGAATGAAATTATCTGGGTTTTAATCGTTAGTACAAAAATTCTTTTTTTTTAATGCACAAAATATTTTGTTTTCTGGAAGTTGCTGATGAGGAAGTCAGTGTAAAAGAGACAGTTATCTTTTCTCCCTTTTCAAAAGGGATTTAAAATTGAGTAAATAATGATAAAAAAACCTAAAAATCCAGCGGAGACAGCCTTCAATGAGGTGATGAGCA
Source organism: Ifrita kowaldi (assembly GCA_013398055.1). Lineage (NCBI taxonomy): Eukaryota > Metazoa > Chordata > Aves > Passeriformes > Cinclosomatidae > Ifrita > Ifrita kowaldi. Next base: position 58,261 of record VZRS01014306.1, read on the forward strand.
TTTGAAAGTTTATAATTACTTATTTGTAAGATTTCTTAGATTGCTTTTAGTATATATTAGATCATTTTCAAACAGAAAAGTTCCTGTCCCTATATCTCTCTTTAGACGAACTCATACTGAGATTTAGTTTTGCACCCTCCTTTGCAATCAGAGCTGGCTGCTTCATTGCCTTCGTCTTGGACAGCCAACAATGCTAACGCTTAACTCTAAAGAAATCAGCACGCCACAATTCTGACTTAGTAAACCCCTCTGAAGGAAAGATGCATAAATTTGGGTCATTGTAGAAAAGAACTACAGGGACTCAGCTATTTTGGTAACAAAAAATGAACCATAACCAAAAGACATGAGAGAAAGAGGCTGAGGTTTTCACACCCATCACTGTATTCTTGACAAACCTGAATGCTAAAAACTGCTGTTGCTTTATTTATAAAAATGAAGTTACTTAATGAAGTAAAATCACACTTCTCTCAAGTTCATACTATTATGGCTTAAAAGTTCTGTACAGAATAAGAGACTTCAAGAAAAACATTATTTTCCCTCTGGCATTGGCTGGGATTCAACACCAAGCTTCACGAGTTATACTGAAAGAAGCTGTACTTTGGACTGGTGCTATTGACATCTTCTGGAGGATTCCTGCGCATATCAGCAGCACAATTTTTACCAAAGCGGTGTTGTCATGTATTGCTGTATAGTATGGCACTTCAGAATTAATTCTAATACTTTTGTGCCACTTCCGTTGTCCAGTCTTATCCCTGACTCCCCAAAAAACTGTCAAAAATGAATAAATTCTTCCCCATTATTCTCTACTCTATGAATGAGCAGGTGTTTGGAAAAAACATCTTGAATATCACAACTTTGCTAAATACAGATATCAAGCTCCTATCCTCTTCATTAGTAGAATGCAATTATTTCTGCCAGTTCAACATATCAGTTATGCCCTGATTTACTAATGCCATTTGACCTCTTTTACTGGTCAGTTGGAAGAGGAATTCATCTGCAGTGCCAAGACTCGTGAAATCTTGGGGAAATGTCTCAACTCTGGTTGCTGGTCTTTAGATGTTTCCAAAACACAAATGGCAGACCTTTTTCTGCAGACTACTCACCCTGTGTCCCCAGCTTGCATTGCCCTCCTCTAACCAAGCAGTTCTTTCCCTCTCCCCTGCTTTAAACTTCTGGCTGATGACTTCACCCACCATCAGATTTACAGCAGGTGTGTCTACCCAGATGAACTAATACAGACAGGCTGGGACAAACTCTGCTGTCTTCTCACTTTCTTTCTAATTTCTGAGTGATTTCTTGGCACATATTTTGAAGGGTACAACTGCAAGCATATTTTGTCTGTTATCACTTTTGAGCAAGTACCTTTTTATTTCTCCACCTCACATACATCTCCATGCCAACAATATATTGGTGATGCATGTGAGTGCAAAAAGGGGATTACTACTAGGATAAAAACCTTCCCTGATTGTTTCTTTTTTTCTGTTGGAATTTGCAGTCTGTACCTGACATACTCATAATATATTTTATCAGCATTGTTGCCACTATCTCCTTTTGCTGTCTCTGCATCTTTTCCTCTTTCCTTGTCCTGTGTTTACATCTGATAAAGCACATACTGCTCCACATGGAGTCTGCTGCTTTTGTTGCAGAACACTAGAGACGTGACCTTAAAATTAAGCCTAGAAACAGTGGAACAAACTAAAACTGGTTAGAGAAGGAGGGTTCCAGACTATTAGAGAGCAATTCATATTGAATAGCACCAGACCCATGCTGACATATTAACAATAAAAAGGAATCATCTGTGGAGGCAAAGATGGTAAGCCGCAGAGGGCATATATAAGTGCAGCCTCAGAGCTATAAAAGCCAGACTGACATTTATCACTCTGTGCATATTGGAGCTGTCATGTTGGTCCTCAGATGATCGTGTTACTACCTTCAAGACATTTTTTTAGATATGAAGCAAAGATTAGAGAGGGAATGAGAGAGAGAGGTTTGCTAATAAGTATTGGGTGAAAGCCACGAAAAGGAATTAGCATTTATATTATTTATTGTCCCTTTTTCATCAACCATACCCCGCTTCTTGCTAATTTTTTTCCTCCCTTGGATTTTTCTAACTTTGCACTAGAAGATCCTTGTACATTAAACCTAGTTCAGCTTCAGAATGGATTAAAATCAGTTTGACTAAATACTATGTTCAGTGAAAGACAAATTGTACAGCTTCACATGTTATTATTTGTGCTAAAAGCTATTATGTAAATATATGGCTTATATAAGCTTAAGTAGGATGACATAGGAATGCAAAGTTTGGGCATACATACAGATCTATTGAAATGATACTCTGTGAGCATCTCCTCTAATAGAAAATTGCGTATTCTCACTCAGAGGGCAGAAAAGAACCATATGTCTATTTTAGTGGTTATGTCCTGAAATGATGCACTTATTCCTTTTATAATATTTTGAAATAAATACATATGGGACCGGTCAGATGTCAACAGTAGCACTGAAAGGAGTATGAATTAGTCACACTGGCACACAGGGCCCTGGAACAATGAACACTGCTCTGGAAGACCCTTGAATGCAAGCCTATTTGCCTCTTAATCCAAATGAATAATTAATGATAATTATCATGCTGCAGTTATTATCTGTGATAATAATATATCCGTAAGGTGAATAAATTCAATCTGCTACTATGCAGAAATGGCAACTCATAATATTCTTAAGAAATACAGATATAATTATCAGTATTAACGGTCAAGGAAAAAAATTGAGAGTTTTATATAAAGAATTATAGCAAAAAGTCTGAAGTTTAGTGAGAATGAATTAGATTGCATTATGTTTATTCTTTAGCTGTCATTTCTGTGGTACCAGTTGACAATCAGTTAGCATTTTTTTCTGAGACTCGTTTATTAACAGCTGAAATGTGCATTTTTTCATTGCAATCTATCAATAACTTTTCCATCAGTCCACTGATAGAGAAGATCAGGCTGAGGATCTCAAAAGCATCCATATGCAAATTGGTCCATTCGTGTAGTTAACTATGCTGACTATTTTCCTCAGCTAAAAAACTTTAAAGTATTAAAGCAAAAATCAACAAAACCAAATAAAACATTAAAAGGTCAAATACACATTTGAAGCTTGTACAAACCCAGCCACAACAATTATTTTTGAAAGCACTGTTGGTGAGCTGTCAGCTCGGCAGAATAGTAGGCAATCATATTTAATCCGATCTCCCTCATCGGGCTTGCTGTGACAAAGGAAAATGGAAGGGGGATGGGTCTACAGGAGCAAGAGGTAGCAACACCCCTCCCCTGTTTTTTGAAATTGTTTTTACATCTTTTTATTTTGGTGATTGAGATTTTGAGTCATTTAATTTAAAGACTTTAAAGTCTACTTAAGTTGAACTAAATTAATGATTGAGAAAAAGCTTTGAAATTCAAAGTTCATGCAGACCTTTAACTCACACCAGGAAGGCCTGGTTTTTCCCTCCTTCTTTTCATCCTATGACTTGAGAACTGTTTTACTCAGGGGAATGGTAATGAGACGTTGAATTCCTCACCTCTAGGTCATTGCTTCAAATCTGGCACAGGCTGGTAGGAACCAAAATTCATTATCTTCTTCTTATGGTTCAGCAGCTTATGTGAAATGGGTTGTTGGTCTTTTGGTCTAGTTTTCAGCAGGCAAATGTCCATGCAGTAATAGGCACTAATTAATTCTGGAATAACGTTGAAAGTTGTATTTCTAACATAACATTTGGGGATTATTTTGACAATCCCTCAAAACTCTGGCAACTTATGGGACTACTTTCCAGGAGAGGAGGTTAATTCTTCCATGACCGTCACTATGATTCACCCATTTTTAGTTTCTTTTCAGACGAAATGGGGAAAAGAAATTGCCCTTTTTTCACTCTCTTTTTCATCAGAAAACAACAGATTTCCCTCAAAGTGGATCCTGACAGGTGACAAGAATAATAACGTGTAAGAGTCAGTAAAAGAATGCATTATTAATCACCCTGGGTTTCATTTAGGCCGTCAGCTCAGTGGGTGAGCTCTGCAGAAAGAAGAGTGGAGATATTATCATTATTATTTACTTGTCCATGTAGGAGTCATGAACCAGGACATCATTGTATTAAGCAACGTGCAAACAGAGGAGAAAGCTGGTCCCTGCCCTAAAGAGTATACAATTTTACCATAAAACAAGAAACAGTGTATACTTACAGGTAGATGGACACAGATGGAGAAATACAAATATGCCTGCCAACTTAATGCTTATTTTTAACAACAGCATGCTCTTTATAGCAGTGAAGTGATAAAATATGTTTTCAAGACTTTTTTTTTCTCAGAAAAGAGAGGAAATCTGGAATGGAGAATTAGTAAAGGAAAAGTTACATTTGCAGATGTTAAGGCAACCATGAAGGGCAGCTTGGGGGAAAAAAAAAAGCTTATTTGAAAATGAAGCAAAAGGATACAAAAGTCCTGATACTGGCTGCGCAGCCAATAATCAACAGAAAATTCAAAAAAGTAAAATATGGAAAGGGTGAACAGTGTTCACAGGTTGCTATTACATCTACTATGTCAAGCAAGAAAGGAGACGAGGAGAAGGAAAGGAAATATTATGAAAGCACTGAGCTGGCACATGGTCTTTGCTACAGCAATCCAACAGCAACAACAGTGTTTATTAATGGCGGAGAAAACAGCATTACAGTAAGCTAGGTAGGAGGGGATGAAGGACTTGATTTGTGTTAGAGTATTTGTGTGTATGAAGGGAATAACTGAGTGAAAGGATGAAGACATCTTTGAAAAGGCTTTGCCAAAAGTCTTAGAAAACTTAGGCAATGTCTGGATAGGGTCTACAATATATGTGTTGTTAATTTATTTATTTTTATAAGGTGCTTCAGCTGAATGAAAATGAAAATATGATCCAGTAATCCAGAAAAGTGTTATTGGGAAGTATTTGTCAGAAAATAATTAAGGACCTTGCTTAGCCTTTTTAACTTGCAAAGAGGCTACGGGTCCACAAGCAAGTAGAAGTCCATCAAGCAGAGTTTCTTGTGAAGTGAAAAAGGTGGTCTAAGTTAAAGAAAGTATGTGCTTAAACACCTGTAATTCATTTTCTTATATGAATAATAGAAATCTAATGGAAGAAGAGCCATGTCATAACTCCTTCCTGTATGGGGAAGAAATTTGATGTGGATTTACACAGGATGTGACAAAAGCATGAAGAGAAAGGAAGACTAGTAGAAGACAATATCATGAGAAGTGATTGGATAATCTTATATAAAGAAAAGGCCAGAGAGCTGCATAAAAGATGGTAGACATGCCAAAGAGAACAAACAAGAATGGCCAGGAAGAGGATTTGCGAGTGCCTGGCAAGAACAGTTTCCACACAGGGCAGGGGGCAAAAGGCTGTGTTGGAGAGGGTATGGGTTGAAAAGAGAGGAGAAGAATTACCAATTCTTATTGTAAACAAGCTATTTGATAAATTTATAATGAAATAGAGCAGGGAGTTAAGGCTGTACTTGGAGAGGAACGAAAGGTCAGAGGTGACACTGTCTAAGACTAAAGCATCTAAAGCATATTGTACCATGAGGGGAAAGTCAAAATGGAGTGTGAAGGCAAGGAGAAGAGTAAAAGAGGGGCTGTCTGTGGGAACAAAGGATGTGAAGAGCTGCAATAGAACAGGAGCATGAGGATGGAATTTGGAGGAGGCAGCAAAAAAGAAACATCAATGTCTATGACAGAAAACAGTGCAACCTCTGTAAAAGGAGGAGGAAAATGGAAATGTATACCAAGGTGAGGAAGGAAGGTCATGACTTCTGTTGCCTATGATTTCTCAGAAGCAGAGCAAAATTCTAGCAGAAATAAAAGTATTGACAGGAATAGGGGGAGATTTCAGATATAAATTAAAAGTGGTTAATTTATAAAAGTGGTTTATCTATGGGACCAGGGCCTGGGGATTCAGTTAAGGTGGAGCAAGGTCTCTAGGAAGGCATCAAAGAGTAAAGGATGAATATGCAGTGGAGCTTGACAAGAGACATTGAATATGGTTCAAGAAAAAGAATGGATAATGTGTATGTTGGTGGCGAGCCAGGAAAAGAGAACGGATTAATGGAACTTGAACTGAAAAAGAAGAGCCAAAAGCACCAAAGTGGAGGAAAATAGAACAAAACCTGTAGGGAAGAAGGCCTCCTGTTGGACCTTCAGCAGCAACTCAGCCATACAGAGTGAGAGCAACCATCTTGCTCGGTGTTAACTGGTGAGAATGAGAGGTGGGGTTTGATTCCTCAGGCTTTAAAATTAATTTGCTAGACCCTGGGGAAAAGACAGATGAAGCAAGCTCACTTGCCCACTTTTCTGGTGATGCAAACATTCCTACTGCAGGACACCTGCTACCTCAGTACCAGCCCAAACAAATCCCTTGTCAATTCAGCTGCCACAGAGATGATAGTGCTAACCCCAGAGTACAACATAAACTGCACTACTTGATTATTTCATTATAGTCTGTACTGCAAACTACACAGTAAATATATGCATTTTTATTTCCTTTTTTTTTTTTTTGAGTCATTAAAATATCTTTTACAGGTGGTTATAAAATGTAACATATAAGATCAATCAGGATAGCAGTGTTGGTTGGACTTGTTCACCACTTTCTGGATATGCGTAGACTCAGCCTTAGCAACTATTTACATAGATATTTTTTTCCCCATATTAATCCTTGCCTCTTACATCTATTGCAGTTTTAAAATATCTTTCAGGTAAATCCCGAAAATATGCTATCCCCTTATGGGGGATATTTTAATTTCTTTTTACTTAATAATTTATCTTTATTAATAATTTATAGTTTATCTATACTTAAAAGTACAGTTGGAGTATGCTTTGCACCTGTTTTTTTGTAAAGAGAACTAACAGTCCATGCAAATGATGATACCATAGACTGTGAGAGTGTCTTCACATAATACCAAGTGAGGAGGAAACAATCAAGATTGATGCACCTATGGAGGTAGTAGGCAGGCATCAGTGGTTAATTTCAGTGATTAATTTTAGTGCACTAAAACTGAGTGGTGTCAGGAGTCCTATGGAGAATCAGGGTGAGTTCATCTCACTAGGTCTCCTAGGCAACTTTTCCAGTTTTCAGTGGGGCAATATTTGATCTTTGTCCACTGCATCACTGTCATGTTTTATTCAAGTTTGGTATTGTCATGTCCAAACAAGAAACAAAAGTCTAATTTTCGTGGAAGTAACTAAGAAAAAAATAGTTCCTATAAGTAATTTTTTAATCTGATACATTTAAGTGAATATGGCATCCTAACAGTCTTCCATCCTAGTAGCCTTCCAGTCCTGCTAAGCTTTTTATCTTCTAATACTGCTATGCTACTTATTGATTTAGTGACAGACGATCTAGAAGCAGCATGGACACATTAATGGGTAACTATAAAGAAGGAATAAGATCTGTGCTAGAAATAGATTCCAGTCAAAGCCCGCTGAAATCAGGAGTGATCTGCTCAGCCAGGATGTAGTTTGGCCAGTCTGCTCAGTCACCATCCCAGCCATCCCAGCACGGTGCTGCATTCCTCCTGGGTAAGAGGGAAGAGCTGCTGTTGGGGTCACTGGGCCAGCTGGAGAGCCAGGGAGCTCTAAAGGGGCCGGGGCCGGCTGGTGGAAAAACTCAGGCATTTGAAAAATACCTTCTTACCTCTGTAAAGGAAAAGCCTCCCCCACAAGTCCTTGTGGATGAAATGTAACCTTACCCCCCCAGGCTCTGTTTAAGGGAAACTCCCTCTCCCAGCAGCCTGTGTGGCTGCTCCCTTCACCTGGTCCCTACTCCGCCCCTTCCCTGCCCATTGGCTCCCTGCCCTGGGCCCGCCCTGTACCGCCCCTGTGCCCTCAGGGTACTGGCCATGGAACACTGTGGAAAGGGAACGTGGGCCACGTTGTGGGTTCTTCGCCTTGTCATCTCTGCAGAGGGTTTAACCTTGTCTGTGGAACACTGGCAGCGGAATGCCCTCCTTGGCTCCTTGTCTCTGGTAATACTGAGCTATCCAGCTTGGGTGTGGGGATGCATTCCACCAGCGCCTACAGCAGCACAGGGCAGGAGGAGTAGATGCTCGCAGCCTGACTGCACCGGAATTGTCCCTCTCAAGAGACAATTTGGGGTACGCAGCAGCTACCTCCAACCGCCCTTTAACCCTACAACGCTTATTACCCTTATTTTATAAGCTGCAGAACTTGTGTTTGAGGGAACTGTGGGTGCTAGAATGTGAGAGTAGGGCTGCAAGCAGGGAAACAGAAAGTTTGAGAAAGTAAAATGGGCCATGGGGAAATGTGGGAAGGAAAGAGTTATAAGAAAATCTGCAAGAAGCCAGGTTTAGCAGTTGTATCATATGTGAAAAAAATTGTCATGTTATTTCTCTCCTCTTGCCTTGAAGAACTTTCTGAATACACCTTTTTTCACTCTAGGTACTTAGATCCCAGCTTGGCAAATCACTTCAGCCCATGCTTGACTTAGCAAATAAGTTGTATGCAATTCTGAATTGACGTGAGGATCTAAATGGGTCTCGAGGTACGCTTAATATTAAACCTGTGCACATATGCTGTACTGAGTTAGAGGCTAAACAATGTGAAGGGCTCTGCCATGCAGAACTGAGAAAAGTGAGAGTTATCCATAGATAACTGAGTATGAAATATTCACTGTTTACACAGACACTGCTTTTGAGACCATGCTATGATACAGGCATTTCTTGTTACTGGTAGAAATAGTCAATAGAATCACTGAATCATAGAAAGGCTTGGGTTGGAAGGGACCTTAAATGTCATCTAGTTCCAACTCCCCGCTCTGTGGGCAGGGATGCCACCCACTAGATCAGGTTGCTCAGTACTCCATCCAGCTAGGCCTTGAACACTCCCAGGGATGGAACATCCAGAACTTCTCTGGGCAACCTGTTCCAGAGCCTCACCACCCTCTGAGTAAAGAATTTCTTCCTCACATCTAATCTGAAATCCTTCTTGTTTAGTTTAAAACCATTCCCCCTTGTCCTATCACTATCTGTCCGTGTAAAAAGCCACTGTACCTAATTTTTACAAATTGCCTTTAAGGAAGGCCAAAATGAAGTCTCCCCTCATTTTGCAGGAGCAAATTGCAGGAACACACATGGACTTGCATTTTCTCATGAAAACATAGCTACTCCAAAGTGATTTAACAGTAGCTGCAGTTAACTATTGAGAGAAAATCTTGATATTGCCTCTTTCAAAAGTACACTTTCTATAATGTTGTACTTACAGGAACTAGTAGTTTTCAAACAGTCAAGCACTAGGATTAATTGGTGGGATATTCTTATGAAACACAACTGATGGAAATGCCTATTCAAATTGAAATATCAATAATAACCCTGAATCCATTGTTCTGTTCATTCCCAAGAAAAGATACACAGCAGCTTTCCTTGAAGACCTCAGTGCTTGTCTTCAGCAGATGAAATTCACCTGTGGGAATGTGGAGTGCACAAGCCCCTCCATCTACTTGTGCCCTGACTTCTGCTTCAAGAAGGAAAAATGGCCTAAAATATATAAAAAATATATTCTTATGTACTTTTAGATTTTACACCTGTGTTCACTGGAACATGCCACTTTCTAGACTTGTTTCTGAAACCCATAATATCAACATATTTCTCTTGAGAAAAATGGCCTTTTTATACATTACTTGTATCTCCATGACAATAAGTGCTGGTGTGATCATACTGGAGAATGGAAGTGTTCTTTATGTATAGGTATCTAGGATGCTTATCCGCGTAGCAACATTTCTCAGCTAAGACCTGAGGAAAATAGCTTGTCTCATAAGATAAGAGATTGGTTCTGTCTTCATGGCATGTCTGCCCTTAGTCTATATCTCCAGCAAAGCAGGATTACTCTGCATCTTCAATAACAAGTTTTCAGTAGCTCTGTAGTAAGCATTTTGAGAGTTTTGGTATTTGGTGAGCATTGCATTATCCTTTGGCACTTAGATGACTCTTACATTCAAATGATTTCCTGTCTGATACAGAATCACCTGTTCAAAAGTCTAGGCATTTAGAGAAATAAATGGCTACTTTATACATTATTTCTAAAATCTGAAGTGCTCATCTCTTTGAAATGAACATCTCTGTTTCACTAAAACAAGTTAGAAAGTATATTCCATGGTGAATTAGATACAGCTAGCAAGAGGACTCCAGGCAGAAATGGTTTTAATAATTTTCATCCATTCCAGCCAGTGAGGCCAATGTGTTTATGTGATTTTCAATTGTTACGTCTGACCAGGGGTCCTTCAGAAGCCATCATTATCCCATGCCAGCTGCCCTCTTCATTTGCCTAGTGACAACCAGTTTCCTTTCCTAAAATGGTCAGAAGCAACTGAACAGTTCTCTGGAATTTAGGAGTTGTCTGTGCCCATCAAAACACAAGTGAGATAGGCAAGAAAACAGACCACAGAAAAGTATCATTAACCTCAAAATATTGAAATAAATTCAAATTTCTGGTCTCGTGAGACCACATTCAAGATTGTGCCTGCTGATCTGTGCTGTAATGTAAAAATACAGCAGTCTGTATTGTGATAACAGAAGAAACCTGCATGCTGAAATTTTTAATCATTTTCCAAAGCAACTAAAGTATCATTTTTGTTGAATTATGTCTATTTGTAAACAGAAACATTTGACGTGACATATTTCAAAATTATTATGTTTGTTGTTTTTGCACATATCAGTGTCAACAGTTTATATGATAATGAACATCTAAAATTAAAGGAGAGATAGATGAATACCTCACATGAAATGCTGTACAGCTATTTTTAAATTAATACTGATGTAGGACTTAAGAGTGCTTTTTTTCCCTCTAGATACTTGCTCTCAGTGAATCAGACTGCAAATCTGCAAATCTTTAAAGAGAGGGAAGGCAACCACCCGTACACTTCTACCATTTTAGTCCCTTCCTTACTTATAAGGACTCTTCCAGCTTTACAAGACTAATCTCACATGGCTAAACATTGAGAACAAATGAACACATTATTCATAGCTACAGGTTGTTATCATAAAAAAAACCAGAATGCCCCTGAATTGTCTAGACATAGCATTTCCCAATAATTTTGTGATTTTCATAATCCGCTATTATCATTCTGTCTAATTTAACATCTCTGATGCTTTGGTGCAATCCTAACTCGCACAGATGAGTAAATGCACAAATATTATATTCTGGGTCATTCCCAAGTATGTGCAGTATTGAATAAAGACATGCTTCCTGCAAGGCTCAGAACAAATGAACATCCATGACCTATTTGCATACTCAACATTTCATTTCTTCCAGCTAAATGCCACTTCCTCAGTCCCAGCAGTTTTACTGCTGAATATCTAGCGGATACAAATTCCTTGGTGGGAGAAATTGTGTACCTTGATAAAGAACACTTGCAAATGAAATACCTTTGTTAAATTATAGCATCAGAATAACATATCTTTTAATACAGAAATTGCCTCAGAATATAGCATTGAAAACTATAGTAATTGTCGCAAATCAAAGGGATATCTCAGTGTTATAAAAAGTCTCTTTCAATAAAGAATAAACATAAATCTATCCTCTTATATTCTCAGAGTATGATTCATCTCACTTTATTAGCTCTCATAATGTAGACATTTAGTCTTATGTGGGCTACGTCCGCAGCTGGTGGATTGAATGCAGAGTTTGCTAGAGGGTGACCTGATCCTTCCTCAGGTAGGTGTCTAGGGTAAACAGGATGAATTACTAGATGCTGTCTCTCTCTGCTGATTACTGAGGGATGCTATAATATTAGCTTACACTAGATATCTTTTTAGTGGCTTTAGTTAGAAGCAAAGAATCCCCTGCTACACATATTACGAATCTCAGACATTTCAATTATTTTACCCAAGATGCTTCATGGAGGTCAAGCTTTAAACTTCCACAAAGTAGTTACACTCCCTTGCTGGAGATTGAAACAAAATATGTGTGCTTGATGAAGAAACTAAACATTGCCAACAGTTTTAGTAAACGTCTCGTGAATCAGATGGGTCTTTAAAGAATGCGGTCTAAGTGTTTCTGATTGGAATGATACATAATCTACTTTGGTGCTTTGTGCTTATGTACTATGGGATTGATAGAATTGATATCACCACAGTAAAATAAATGATTCCTGTTTGTTAAAATGAACTGTTTTCAGTTCCTTATAAATTCATCAAATTCTAACAGTGGTATGAAATCTTCAGGACAAAATTCTGGGATACAACTCATAAAAAACTGTTCAGCTGTTTCTAAAAGTGGAAACTATTATATTAAGCAAACAGTGAGTAACATACATCTGCTAGAAAATAAATACTTGAGGCCTACTCCTTTAGAAGCTCCAAAGTTGCCATGGCTTTAGAAGATTAAATGTTCCCAGCTCTGCCAGGGAGGGGATCTGAGCAGAGTTTGGGTGGTTGAAACCACTTAGCCAAGGAGTGTATTGACAGATACTTGTGCTAGCAACAGAAGGAAACTGTAAGCAGGAAATCGTGAAAATATGCTAAATCTGAGAGGAGATTGCATAGACTTGACAAAGGGATGGGGTTAAAATTGACAGTTTGCACAGACAATGATGTTGGAGCAAGAAGCTCAGGAGAGGAGATTTTGTCCGAAGTGGATTGAACAAAAACACAGTAAAGAAAAGACTGAGTAATTAAGAACAGGGAGCTAGAATTACCTGTGGAAAGAGAATGGGATTGAAAAGGAGTGTTGGATTACACCTGTGATAGCCACATGATATGACTATGGCTCGCAGAGCAACAAGATGAGGGCTGACAATTCAGAGAAAAGCAGCACAGTATCTGAAGAGAGACAGAGAAGGGACAGAGAAGGGATTACTAGCCTGTAATCAACACACATTTCCAAAACTGAGCCAAATCCTTTTTTCTCTACCAGAAAAAACAACCACAGAAAAAAGCTCTGGGTAGTCTCACAGAGCAGAAATTCACTTTAAAGGTAGTGTACAACTCAGGGAGACCTGTCTTTCCAGATGATCAAAGAGAAGGTTAAAAGAACCTGAAGACAGACAAGTTCAGATGCAACATACAATATACATTTTTAATACTGAAAGTTAATATCAATTATAATTTATCAAGAGATATGGTATGTTTTCTATCAGGGAAGAACTTTCAAATAGAAACATCAATATTTTTCAAGTTTTAAAAAAAATGGTTGGATAAATTCCTATGGCATATGTTATCTAACAAAGCAGCTATCCTTCTCTTTTAATCTGTAAATTCCCTCTCCAGACCCCCATTCTCATCCACATAGAAAAGAACAAATTCCTGCCATTAAAAGTTGGTTACTTAAAGTTTTCAATGGATCCTAATTAATTCTTGGGCTGTTTATACGGAAGAATTTTCAAAAAAAAAAGTCTACAACAATTCAGTGAGTTAGGGTTAGGATTAGGATTAGGGTTACGGTTTAAACACATCCACACAGGGAGTTGAAACATGGCTTCTCAGTCATTAGTCACAAATTCATTTTATTAACTCCCCAATCAAATTTTCTTATTAGTAATTGAAAATAATTTATTTGTAATTAGCAACACAGATACATATTGCACATTATGTTCCACAAAACCCGGAAAAAGAAATTGCTTAGGCTGAGTAGACATGACCTGTGTTGATAAAAAAATTGTGTACTTTTTCTGTATTTCATACTGCTTTATTTTTCTGTGTTGTACTTTATATTGTTCCAGGATGCTTTTTTACAGATGGAATACAACAGTAGAATAAATAAACCAACTGTTCACAATGATAAAACTAAAAAAGAAAATCCCTATTTTACCTATTCTCTTCAGCTATAAATACTAGAGAGAAAGCATTTTGTCTAACCCAGCTGATGTATGCATAAAGTTTAAGGTATTATTTTTAAAGGTTGGTGTGCATTCGCATATATAAGTAGGTAAGAGTAGCACTTGGAGATTCTGATAAATCAAAGGAATTCTACACATCTACGTTTAATTCATATAATATTCCAAAGGTCTCTAACAAAACTGATTAAATCCATTGACTGATATTTTGCTAATGCAGAATCCATGTATAGAGACCACTGAAATACATTGATTAACTGATTTAAATTTATCAGAGTAACTTTTATTTGTAGAATAAATCTAAGTTTTTCTCTACCAAAAAAAAAACAACAAAAAAACCCAAAAAACCAACCAAACTCTACTTGTTAAGGTAATGTTCCGAAGTACAGAGAGAATGTAAGAATGAAGTGTCATCTCCAGACAACATGAAGCAAATGCTCTGGATGTTGTGAACATCCCTGTTCTAATTATTGTAATAGGGAAGACTTCTACATTTCTTTTAGAATCTAAGTAGTCTGAGCTCACTTTCTGGAGTTACACCTCTCCACAGGGACTAGAGAAAGGAAGATATGTTTTACCAAATTTAGGTGTTTCAAGACATTTCTAAAGCCTGAAGAATTCAACACTTTGCAGAAACACTTCTGGATCATCCATGCTAAAAGTTCATTCATACCAAGATTTCAGCCAGGTAAGAGATTTCTCTTACTCCCCTTTTATCCAGTTTCCTATGACTTATGTGAAGTGACAAGCTAAGTTCCTCCCTTTCTGGCTGAAGCATATATTATAAGCTATACAACACCACTTGTTTTTAATAGGCTTTTCCTCTGGGTTCATCACAATTCCCACCAATGTCAGTAGGAATGATGTGAACATATGGTGAGAGAAGGCCTGAGAGAGGACAGGAATTCTCATGCCAAGTGAACAAAATTTTGCACCACATTTCAAGTGTTTTGTGGGTTGGGTGCTGCCAGAGATGCTGTATGAACAGCACTGTTTGCAGTATTTTGACATTGCATGCAGATAACCTGGAAACACAGGCAAGCAATTCAGCATTGATGAAGGGTGAAACCTTGGAGACTGAGCACTTTTTCAGCAGAAGGATGAGATTTAGCTGAACTAATTTTCTCATCATCTGACAGGCTGCTTGAACACGATAACTTCATTTGTGCACAGAAATCAAAATGTCTCTTCCTTTCCCTGTTAAGGTCAATTGGTACTAGTACAAGAAGAGTGACTTTTGTCAAAATAGGAACAGTGAATTTCCAGACAGAAGGTTGCAGTTTGTGAAAGGTCCTGGAGAACTTCTTATTTCACTGCCTTCTGTTCTTGAAAGAATTTTTTTTTCTTATCTAGCAGTATGCTCCCCTTAAAATATCCAGAATCCTTTGAAACCAGAAGTTGCTTGTTATAAGTCTTTAATCTCTCTGTTGGGCCATTGAGTATCCGGGTTTTTTTTCAGACTGACTGAATGTTATCCAGGATATTTAAATTTGCAGGATTCAGCATATGCCCTGTAGTGCTGGAGCCTTTTAGTTTTTAAACATAGGAAGATTTCAGGAACACTGAATAATCAGCAAGGGATAGCTGGGATGCTTGCTGTCCCTACTATGGGCTCATTACTGAACTGAGGAAGCCCAGGCCTATCATTCAGGCAGAAAAACACTGACATAAAAGGAAAAAATCTTACCATGAAGGAGGAGTATAAGTGGTAAGTGAAGAACGCATTTTAGAATTCAGACATTTATCTTTAACTGTCAGGGTAGTCATGTCTACCTAAACCAAACTATCAAAGCCTTTGTGTCTTACCCATAACAGATTAAATCCTGAGATCTGGATACCATTCCCATCTGCAGTAATGTGGGGTTTATCCTTAAAGTCAAAGATCTTTGAGAAGTTATTCGAAGAGGTGATTAATCCAAGTACTGATGTCACGGAGATAGTTAGGAAGTGAATTTTCCAGTTGACAGTGCAAACCTCCGCAAATTGAAATAAGTGCTATTTTCTTGAGGGATTGTAAAAGTAAGTCTCTGTGCCAAATATTTGATCTGTTCTGCTCTCTTGTAAAATATATACTCTGCATAAAACTCTCTGAAATGGAGCCTGCTTGTCCAGATGAATACATTATTCCACTGTATGGAGAAAGGCTGATCTAGAGGCAAATTACTGAGTGTAATTTATTCCATATCCTTGCTGGAATAACTTGCGCTCCTGAGCCTCCTCAGATGTGTAGTCAATAGGGAACTCTCTGGCTACATGAGGTTTCTTAATACATCTTTCAGCTAAATCAGAGATTCAAATGCAAAATCCAGCACTCGGGGAGCTCATCAGAATTTGTGATGCTCCCTGGAGAACTGGAGGTCTATAAACCAATGAATGGATTACAATGAGATGTAAATTCAGTATTTCCAACTCTGGGAGAAATTACGATACTCCAGTATTTTTCAAGCTGTACTTATCTCCATCAGTCAAACAGTAGAACCTCTCAGCATTTATTAAGTCCGTAATGTACCTTGGAAGAAAGTTTAAGAGCTGACTGTATTTAAAAATACTGCTTTGATATATTTTTTTAACTGTCTTTGTATTAGGAGCTGCCTCCCAGCCCCAGATATGCTGAACTGAATGTCATTACTGAATGCCAGTAATGTGCCCAACAGTGGTGTGCAGTTTACTTTTGTCATCTGTTACAATGAAGTAGTTTTTAAAGATTCATTCTAGACCGGGTATTCATTCGATGAAACACCCTAAGTGAAACCCAACAATAAGAAAGGGGATATTTTGTCCTTAATGGAGTCTGGAGCAGAAGACATCTGCAGGTAGTTAGAGCAACTAATTAAAGAGCTGCTGAGATAAGGAACAGAAATTGTTCACTTGCAGTCTAAGGGTGAAGAAGGAGTACTTTATTCATTCAACATGTTTCAAAATACCTGTAAATGTTATGTAATTTGAGATCTGTTGTTGTCCTCTTGTTGGCTAAGGTTGAACAAACTAGGTCATACTAGAAGGGAGATCTCCTCAGCCCCAGGTAAACTGCTGCAGTGCAGTAGTTGATCTTTCTTCTCCTATTCCTCCCCTGCTTTTTTAGTACCAAAGCAGTGTGATAGTTTCAGCTATCAGATTTGTACTTGTCAGATCAACTCTTTTACTTCAAACTTGTCTCATTCCTTCCAAAGATGTTGTTCAGCCTTTTTCTTCGTCATTTCCAGACTCAGCAGCAGCACAGAGGAGCCCCTCAGCTGCCCTTCATCACCATATGAAAGAGAACAGAAAGCATGTGTCTACCTTACTGATAGGTGCCATACACAGACAGAAGGACTGGGACTCAATTTGCTGCAGTGTGCCACAGTTCTTGGATTACAGAGCTATATTGTGTCTCTCCTGGTGCTGAAGCTCACACTTGCTGCAAGGGTAGGCAAGCATCATGCAAACGTAAAGAGTTAACTTTTGTAGGACCTTAAGCCCACATTACAAAGAGAGTGCATATATTCCCCCATGAATAGGTTCATCTGTGGTTCCACCAGGAAATCAACCAATTCACACAAATTCATGGTCATTTACATGTTTACTGCATGACAGCAAACACAGATGCTACATTTCAAAGACCCCTAAGAAACTAGATTTCAGAAGATGTTTTATAACCAGGGAAGTGATCGACATAATGAAGTTTACAACTGACACATGTATGCGATGAAAAGTTCAAAGACAAAATAATTTCACTTCTGTGTTATGCCACTAATGGCACTAACTTATAGACCAAGCTTTTATCTCAGATAGTCCAAAGAATCTCTAGTTGACTACAGTGTGTACACACAGTCTAGGATGGAGTCTTTCGCTATTGAACTTCCTGGGGGCTTTTATTGATTTTTTTTCCACTTTACTATTGGAGGAAGCCCATTGAATTCTGACCTGGGCTCTACAGTAATGTCTTTGGGCTCTGACACCAGGGCAAAGGAAGAATTACTAGAAAACAGAATTTAAAAGATAATGTGTTCAATGTACTGATTCTCTGCAGTTATATATTCACCCTGGAATCAGTGATCAACACAGAAGCTCTCAGCACAAGCATAAAAATGTCAGAATCAGTTCCTTAATCTTGATGCAGTTTAAATATTACTTCTGGCTAAGTATTACATCTGAACCTAACACATGATTTGAGCTTACAGACACGAGTTTGTTCCTGAGCTGATTCATGTCAGTTTTATACTCGTAAACATGTTTTGATTTCAGTGGCGTTAATTCATATTTTCTCAATGGTAACAGAATATGGAGTAGTCTTAGAGTGTCTGTTCAGAGCAGCCGGTGAATTCCCTTAGTACATGAAGAAAAATTTCTATTTTCAGTATTAGAGACAGAAAAAAAGCCAATCAGGATACAGTAAATGTCTTCACTGAAACTAATACAGAAAAGAAATGCACAGCTCCTTGAATGAGAACATCTCCTTGAAAGAGACAGTATTATACAGTACATGAAGGCACTTATTCCATCACTATTTCCACATAAGATGGAATGTACAAGACAAGTGTTGCATATAAGGGCAAGACATTAAAATAATTTTAATAAGATCCCTTTATGTTAAATCAGGGAAGAGGGTGGATTGAAAAAGAAGGTGCAAAGGTATATTTTTCACATTTTCTCTCTCAAAAGTTTTCTGAGGTGAAGTGAAATAAAGAAGTAACAGGAAGGTTGATGGAAGGTTAAAATATTCACAAAATAAACTTGATTTATTCTAGCTTTTCGAAGTCCCAAGAAACATATTTAATGGCAGCCAAAAGACTTGAAAAGAAACCTTACTGTGGTGCACAGCAAAGTAACGTGGGAAAAAAAAATCTCCATATTTCTTCAGCCTCTAGCTTAGCTCTCACTGTGGGGAATCTTGCTGTGAAAAGATTAATCACTGCTGCTTAATAGTATCTCTGCTGGTTGCTTCAGGATAGCAACTAGCTACATAATGCAGCAGATGCATTCTTCTTTTAGTGTAGCACCTAGAGTACCGTGTACGTGCCAAAGGGTTTTCAGACCTTCCATGATGCAAAACTGACCAGCAGATATTGGAAGCATGTTACCTGGCTCTCCAGAGAGCACAGATTCTGGAAGAAGATGAAATAATCTCTTTTGTCCTCTCTCTTTGCTTTTTTTATGGAGAAAGCAGAGGAACGGCCTCCTACAAATCTAGCTACCTACCAGGCTACTTCCAGAGAAAGGTCTCAAAGATTTTCCTTTTTTTTAACCTAGTCCTTAGACTGCAACTTCATTAGGCACTTTGTCTTCTTGTCTTGATCCTGACACTTTTTTCCCTTCCGTTTGTAGCACTTGCTTTCCCTAGAGGCAGAATGGACATTTGCTTTGATGCAGTAACTGTTGGTAGTTGGTTACATCCCATTCTTTATCAGTTCTGCTTAGTTCTCCTTCTTGCTAGTCCCAAAACATCTCTAGTTCCTTTCGGTCCTTATTGGCTTAAACTCTTCAGACTATTTTCTCTTCCCTCATGTCCTCCATTTGCAGATCTATGATCTCTAGTTGCTAGATTTACAATGAAGAAAAGTCTAACAAAGAAGACTTAACAAATGAGGTTTTGGATAACGTCTCAAGCAGGGAGATTGGTACAAGGAAAAGTACTTGGCCAGAGACACATCCTTTCTAGGATGGCAAAATCAACCCTCTTTTGAGTTTCTTCTCCTACTGCATCAAAGCTTCAACAGCTTTACCTGAATGCTCTTCAGAGACTGTGGTTCAAAGGTTCTGGCTTTAAAGAGATTGCTCTTTTTTTCCATTGGCAAGAAAAAATGGACAGGTTTATCTAAGTTAAATGCTTTTCAAAGATATTTTCACAGGAGCTTTCATCTCCTTTTGTCTTTGTTTCTAATTTTCCCGAAAATAACTTCAGTGACACAAGAGCAGTCTTTTTGATCATTTCAGTGTTAGTGATGATGCAGCTTTGTGAACAGCAAGGAAAGTTGTCTGAGAAAGCCATCTGCTATCAGAAGCAGCACAGGAAATTGGATAGAGCAACTGGCAGTCTTTCCCTCACATCAGTCACCTGTCACAGATCCTTGTCCAGCACGTAACTACAGGATGGATAAACTGCTACCTCTGGGGGCTTCCACAATGGAAAGACTGACTAAGTACTTAGAGTAAACCAGATGCTTAAATTCAGAGCAAAACTGAGCCTGAGGAAAGGCTGCTTGGTTTTGATTAGCAGAAAAGATGAGCTAGTTTCTCCAGCTCCTTTTTTTCAACAAAATGTCATGGAAAGAGGATAGACCAGCATACTGCTTAGCAGCAGTAGTCAGCAGAGGTGAAATTAGACTCCAGATTCTCTCAAACCAGTAAAGACTTAAAGGTAGCTGTGTATATGTCATCTAGGTGTTTCAGCTACTATTACATTCACTGTGGGTTCAGTACAGTTGCCTAAAAATGAATGTGTTCTTCCACGTGAGACATCCCAGAGACATCCACTGCTGTGTCCAGGGGGCATGGGTTTTCCCCTGATGCTCTCTGTCTGGGCTGTTCCCTACTAGTGACACAAAGTGACCAGCACTTTGTGGGCAGGAGAGCATAAACAAGAGCTCATGATCCTTGCTCCAAAGAGCAGTCAGAGATCAAGCAAGGCACAGTGAGAGAGATGCACAGGGTATACAGAGGGTCTCTGCAGGAAAGAAGAGAAGGCAAGTGATGCCTTGATCTAATAATTGCATCGTTCTCCAGAGATCTTTGTAGTCAGAGAGAACTTTAGGGATGAATTTAAAGGAGACTGGACACTCTGTTTCTCAAGAGTGGGGGATCTTCTAAGCAGCAACATGGAAAACTTGTGAAAGTGTCAACCTGAGAATTTACCTCAGCATCTGGCACTTCATGTGAGGGATCTTCTTGGTGAAAAGAGGCAGCTTTAAAGTTGTTGTGACTGCCAAAATATTCCTACGGAACAAGCCAAATGTGGTCAAAATGCCAGGTAGGTATGCTGCCTGCAGCAAATATATAAACAGAGAAACATTCTGTTTGTCAAGAACGGAGATTAAAAAGTAGGAACAATATAGAAATGAAGTGATAAAAGGCTTTTCTGTGTAAGTGGGCAGGAGAGGACTTGTCTTCTGCTGTTTAAAAATAAAATCTCAAATGTATTAGTTTAGATGACAGTACCTAGGCAGAGATCCAAGCTGAAGATTTGTTTATGGCCTTGAACAGTAAGTAGGATGATGGTGTTTTCCACAGCAATCAAGTAAGAAAGTAGCAGGGAAGGTGTGGGAGAAGAAAGATTAGAGAAAAATGCAAATAATCATTTTGCCTGTCTATTCAATTAACATCTAGGCCTACTTTGTAGCTTCCTGAAGCCTCAGTGAGGCATTTCGTAGGTGACAAACAGTCAAAATAAGCGACCCGCCAACATTTATTCAGGTAGAAATTTCAAATATTCTGGTATGTATTTCTCCACTATAAATAACTTTCTGCAAATTCCATGTCCTAATTTTGTGTTCAAGGTAAAGAAAGGGAAAAAAAGAAATACTTCAACAAATAGTTATACTTTTTGGTTTAATGTATTGGTGCTTGGGAGATTAAAGTACTGTATTGAAACACAGGCAGAAATGCAAAACTACAACCTCTTTTTTTAAATCTCTTTTTTCCATCTTCAAATACATATGTATTTAGTTAATTCTTGCTCAGTTGCTTTTGGTTTTTTTTATATTAGAATTGGATATTCTATTACATTGCTCCAAATTAGTTTTGTTACTCAAAAACCCTTGCACAGTACTTATCCTACCCCTAATAAAAAGATTTTCGAGATGGCAATTTTTTTGGTGTTTAAGTAAATGACATGAGGATGACATGCTTGGTCTTTCTTGGCTGTTCATAGGTTAGAGCAAAATTCGTGTCATTTTAATTTTGTTACATTTAATAAACCATGAGCTCTGAGGAAGCGTTATTGTTTATGGCTTGTATATTTTAGCCGCGTATATGCAAAATAGTGTTTCACTTTTCTGGTACATAGCTGCTTGATTAAAAGAAACAACTTACAGTGGTGACTGTAGACACTTTACCTTGTAAATTGTGTTTTAGAATAACTGAAACAAACAACATGTTTACAGCTAAGAGATACTTATAAAAAAATCTGAAACTTTGATCATGGGGGATTTTAATTTCACAGATACTTACTGGGATAACAAGTATGCAAAACCTGTAAGGTGGGAAGCATGTTTCCAGAGGCAATGCATAATTGCTTACTTACTGAAGTCAGTTTATTGACTGAACTTCATGATCAGAGGCTCTTGGCACCCAGAGCTAGAAAATCAGCCCATCTTGATAAATAGAGCAGGGCTGATTTAGGGATCACATATTCACAATACAGAAAAGAAAAGAGGATGAAGCAATACAATTAATTTTGGCTCAGTGGAAGTTTTGCAAAACTTATAATACTATTAGGCGTGTTGATGGAGCTAACTATTATAAACTGGGGATGTTTTTCTGGAAGATAAACAGGTTTTCATTATATGCCACAATACAAATTGCTTTCACTTTCGGTTCAAGTAGAAGGAATAGCTTGTGGTAACATAAACAACTGAATGATCTTGATGGAAATGATGCCAGATCTCATGACTGTGTAGGAAACTTGGTGCAGAAAAAAAATGGGAATTATTTAAGAAACAGTTGGACATACTGCAGTTACAATTCATTCAGGCTAAGTCTCAACAGGGGGAATGTAATTCAGACAATGTGCTTCAACAGAATGACAATAACAACATTTTTTACATGTCTGCTTTGGGAAGGGGGGGATTTACACTTACATTTTTTTAAAATTGCAGAATCTAAGAGTTAATTAGAAGATGAAGAGGAGATATTGACTAGAAGGTTGCAGAGTATATTCTAAGTATGAACAAAGGGTTTTCTTGCAGATGGTATATTTGCAGCAGACATCAAATAAAATGGAAATAATCACTAAAAATGTGGTTGTTTTGAGATTATTAGGCATAGGGAGTTAAGTGATTTGTCAGGGAATAGTACATTCCTTCTACTGTCACACTCTAGATGGAATACAGGGAAGACTTGAGAAGTATTTCTGGGTCTTGGTTTATTTATGCAAATTTGTCACTGATTTCAGTGTAGCTGCTTGTGTGTTTAAGCCAAGTGAGGGCTGGCCTTTAGGATTTTCCACGGTACCTATAATTGCCTGGAGGGAGGAATATGGGAAAGGAGCTTCATAGCAGTGTAATCACTGCAGCTGGATGTGATCAGGGAGCGGGTTATGCTGCTGAGGAGGGTTGGAAGCTTCTTTAACTTTGTGGTAGAAGTTCATAGTTTTATAACGTGCTTCTGGAGGGCATGGAATTTGTCCGAACACTTTCGTTGTCATGGAAAAATTAAGACTTTTCATTTTTTATCTTAGCATTTTCAAGTACACCTGTATGTAGAAATCAGACTTTTGGGTCAAGCATGGAGTAAACTGTTTTTCAGGAAGCAGTCCTCCCTTTTTATGTTCACTCTTCAACTCTTGTTTTTTGGTTTCTATTTTAGCTACAGGTATGTGTGTTAGAGACGTGAATCTCTTCATAGTCTTGCAATTTAGGGAGGTTAAAAAGTGTGCTGGAAATAGAAATTGTTTAGTTTTCCACTGAAAATTCCCTATAATTTCTTCCACTAGGATATGGTTACCCATAGAATGTATTGAGCTTGGCCTGAAGCACTTTAGTCTGTGTAGGAACATTACATCTCAATCCATACACCTCTTATGCCATGTATACAGACAAAAGATAGGACTTTCTAGTATAAGATAACCATCTCACATCTGCATTCTCAAGTGAGAGACAGGGACACAAGGAGGAATAATCAAAGCTATATGTAAAGCATGGTGACACATACAGGGTAAGAGAACACAAGCAGGTTGGATAAAGCAACACATAGCTCTGTATGACACTGGCTAGACTTTATGCTGACAGGTAAACTGAATTTTGTTCCTCCTTTTTTATAGAGCTCTGAGAATTTATAGTGAGTCAAGATGCACTTGCATTTAGCAGAACTTCTTCATGCCCAACAAATAAGTGTAATGTCAGTCAGATACTGCCATGTGTAAAGGCGTAAAATCATAAAATGATAAATCTATTGCTTTTTAATTTACGTTTCCATTCTTAAGGGCTATCTTTGGAAAGTCATGTGTAATTGGTTGCTCTTTATTAATCTCTCTCTAGTCTTTACTTATCTGTAAGAGCTGCTAAATTTAAAAAGAAGACAGAACAGCATTTCAACTGTAATACAGCAAATTGATCACCGGGATTCATTAAAAATACTCACGTATTCTGTGGCTGTGGTTATACAAGAGATCAAAGTCTGTCATCATCATTGTTCCTGCCTTAAAATCAGTATGGAGCATAAAGTACCATTAAGGGCAAATCTTCAAGCATTTACACCACTATTTTTGTTTCAGAACTGAGACCCATCATTGACCTTTTCCTTTGTCTGATTTATCCAGCAGTATTTTTATCTGTTAGTACCAAGCTGATCACAACATGGCATTAGTATATCCTGGGCTGAAAAAATACACCTCTCAGATCAGATATGATGCTGCTTTCCCTGGTACTTAAAAACCCCAAACACAAACAAAAACCCTTGTAGGAAGGCAAGGCATCAGTGGAGAATGTTATCCTGTTGATAAGAGTGATACTATTTATGCTGACAAATTTCTTATTCTACTGAAAACAAGACCTCACAAGGTCTGTAGTTGCTCCCATTTAATTTATCCAATGGGATCCACGGACAAATTTCTATTCCCCTTCTGTGTTCAGTTTCATCTGTGGAAGGGTTACAGTGAAGGGATAAGTTATTCTGAGATGAGTCCACGCAGTGAGCCTCAACTATGAAAAGAATGGGGACCGTGAAGCCCTTGAGCATTGGCTCTGTGAAGTAGCATATATAAACAGAAATTCTCCAGCTGGGCAAAAAATGTGCTGGTCTTCAGCTTAGAGACAGATTAACCATGATCCTTTTTTCCTTCTGTATAAATTGAAATTTTCTTCAAATATGCAGTTTTGCATTTTATGTTAAAATACAACTTACATTTTAGTTTTGCATTTGCACAGTTCAGCCTTTAGGAAAAAAGTCTTTTCTTCAACATGCCCATCATGGTGTAAAAGCTGTGAGAGTGCTCAATACAGAATCTCAAGACCAACCCACTCTATTTAGAAATTCAAAAGTAGCTCTATTTTCCAGTTTTATCCTAGCTTTTCAGGGGGTAATATAGTGACAAATGTTTGTAACAATAGCAAAAAAATTTTTGTGAAAAACCTTTTTACTTCAATAACAGTTAGCAGAATAGAATAGGTATTCACTACTTCGTATAAAGCTGTCTCCTAAGGTATTTTTGTTTCTAACAAAGGATTAAGGTGTGTCCGTGTGCGTTCCATTAAATTTCTCTTAGGATAGTAAGACTATGTTAAGGGTAAAATGGCAACCATCTTGCTGGCTCAGCCTTCTGGAGGACCACCACTGGGCTTCAGTAAATTGCTGTCTATCAAGAAAAAGGGATGTACTAAACCCTGACAAAGAGGGAGGAAGAAAATTATACATATACATAAACAAATCTGACAATAGAGCAGAGCTATGTTACGAGCACAAGGCCAGCAAAACACAGTGATTTCATTCAGCTGGAAATCATGTCTGTTCCAATATGTATTCACTGCAGCAAATGTGGCTTAGTAAAACTTTTATTCTGTAAGGAAACCTCCATAAATGCGGGCCTTCTGCATTTTACTTGAACTACCACATAAGCGTATGTTGTTGAGACATAACTTTAAATAGCTTGTGAAGACATCCCTATGAATTCAAAATTACTGTACTTGCAGAAAAAGCAACAATATCTGCCTGTAAATCCTTTAATCATAAGCATTAAAGAATAGTTCTTCAGAGAATCACAGGCTGCTGACTAAAGTTTACATTTTCTTGAGTTGCTTTTGGTGCTGCTAGCTATTTTTCTCATACGCATGATGATAATATGAAGTGACACTTGCACCTGTTGTCACCATCTTATGGTAATTAGCATAGTGCCCTAAGTAGTAGCAGGGCCATCACATCCAAACATAAGCCATTAACATATTGCAGCTGTCATCAGTAGGGAAAGCTAATGGAGTTAGTGGATTTGCACACTACTGCATACCTTGGCTCAGCTAGCATAACTCCCCATATTGGGGTCATTGGGGATAGGAAAAAGAAATGTGGGATGTAGCCAGTCAGGAGTGAAAGAATACATTTTACTGCAGGTTTACTTTCATGTATTATGCATGTCCTTCAAGGTCACTGCATGATCATTTATAAGATTTTAATGAGATATCAAAGTGGAATGGATGGAATGTAATTAATGTGATCATACAGAGAAGATACAGGTATAAAATAGCATGCATGAGGCAGTCAACAAAAAGTGAGAGCAGTGAAGAAAAAAGGACTCTTTGGCCGGATTTCAGCCTGTAAAACAATTTTTCTACCCTACTTTCAGACTCTTAACATCCTGCCAAACAGTTTTCCCCAGCTAACAGTGAAATAATGGAGGGAATTAGAGAAAATACATTTGCCTCTGCTCTTTGAATATAGGTTACCTGCACTTTCCTTCTGTGAGGGAAAATGGGTGACTTGTAGCAAAAAGTATGCCAGTCCTACATTGACATTATTTTTGTGGGCATTATATATTCTATTTTATTCTGTTCTAGATTTTAATATTTTGATTGCTCTTGCTGACAGAGTCTCTGGATTAAACTGAAAATTCAAGATGTAAAGGTGAATATTTTTAAGTACTTCTCTAGAGTTTTTTTTTGTGTAGGTGACTGAGAAGGGACAGGGACTTAACAAATCCTTCAGTAGGGAAAGCAGTAGGTATAGTTGCTTAGATGTTTTTCCTAAGATTACTGGTTGTCCCCAGACTGCTTCTGTTCCCACCTTCTTCTTGCCAGACAAATGCTTTTGCATAAAACCCAAATCTATAAATACTCCTTCTTTCTTCTGTTTGTTTGGGGTTTTTTCCCTTTGGTTGTTGCTATTGTTGTTGTCATGTTTTGTTGTTTGTTTTGGGTTTTGTGGTTTTTTTTCGGGGGAAGGGTTGAGTTTGGGGTTTTTTAGGGGGAAGGGGAAGAGGACTGCAGAT
The DNA here is from genome assembly GCA_013398055.1 of Ifrita kowaldi. Taxonomy (NCBI): domain Eukaryota; kingdom Metazoa; phylum Chordata; class Aves; order Passeriformes; family Cinclosomatidae; genus Ifrita; species Ifrita kowaldi. The sequence continues at coordinate 85,211 of VZRS01014306.1, forward strand.
CAGTTTGGTGCTGGCTGTGATTGCTGCCCCCATCAGAGCCCAGTGCTCTGGCAGTCCTCACTGTGTGTACTGGGACAGTGCTGGTGCTGCTGCATGGGAGCCAACAAACCTGGTGAGCACGGGGCAGGAGGGACCATCTTGGCAGCATAAAAGGCAATCTAGGTAACTGAATTAGAGACTAACCCTGCGTCCCAGACTCATCCCACTTTGGCCTTTGGTAAACCACACAAACTAACATTTTCAGATGTGGGTGAATAGTTACATACTTAAATATTTATGTGGAAGCAGACACCCATGCTGGAAAATACTTGCCTTCTCTTATACCAGCAAGAATTCTATTCATCCTTCTTTGTTTTCTTATTCATCCTGCACATTGTCTTTTTCTAGAAGGTTCTTTCTACTAACACAGTTTGGAAAACCCTGCTTTAAGCCTGAAGTGATTGTAGGGACTCTCTCAGGATTCACTCTGTCAGCAGGACATGGAGCCCTAAATGTGACATTTGTTGTTGAATTCCTGACCCCAAACCCTGAATGCTCCATTGGAAACTCAGAACATCTTCAATTTCTGCTACTAGTGTTTACGGTCTAAGCAATTTGAAAAGACAAGTGTGTGTAAAAGTCTTCACTGCACATAAAATGTTCAGTGTAATATTAATTTTTGAATGCAGCAGATATTTTTTCTGTTTAATTCTTTTTCATTCTCATCTACTTTAAAGGCCTTTTATAATTTTTTAAAATAATTGAAAATAATTCTTTATTCTCAAAAAATAAAGCTAATTAATTTCACCTGTCCTCAGAACATAATTAAAAAACAAGAAAGAAATATTTTAACTTTAAAAAGAAATGAGAATGTGAACTGAAGCAAATGAAAGGATTTTATAAAAACAAGGTTATTTCAGAGATTTACCAATATACAGGTATATTTGCTAAGTCCTTTTTAATAATTGCTTGACTGAACTTTCAAGTAGATATATATATGGCAGGCTAGTCATTAGTTAATGGGAGTGTGTGCTTTTTAAAACTGTTTTATTTGCAAGGCAAGCAGCTGTCCAATCTGACCTTCTAAGATGTTTGTTCTGGGAAGAAGGGCTGCTGGATATAAGTGAAGAATGTCAAAAGGAATAGGAAGCAAAAATAGGAGCTCCTGATAGGCGTTCTGGGGAAAAATGATGCACAGAGCAAAAGCTAAGTATTTATCTTTAATGCAGGTTCTTTGTTTTCTCATTTTCTGCTTCTTTTCCTTTTGCTTTCCTTTCTCACCCTTCTCTCAGCACTGTTACCTGTTCTTAACCTACATCTAGTCTTTCTTTGTCTCTCCACCACTTGATATATTGTCACTGAAACATCTGTCCAGAGCCCCAGCTTGGCTAGAGGTAATGGAAGAGAAGAAAAAGTGGGTAGTAGCTCTCTCCTTGATGAAGGAACTGTTTGGATGTGTAGAAGACCAGTTCAGCCCATGACGAAGTCCATGTAAAAATGCTTACAGAGCCATGGAAAACTCATTTCACACAGTTCAGACATACAATGTGATTCCCAAAGTAAAATGCATTTTTCCAGCAGCCGTTGATAGTTCCAGCAGCTCCCTAATCTGTGACTCCCTCCAGCGGTTGGTTTGCCATAGTTTACAAAGCCAGGTTTATAAACATGGGGTTTTTTCAGGAAGCTGGCTATGGCAGAGGCTAGGCAAACAATGCTGCCAGGAAAATGCCAAACAGAGGCAAATAAAAGAAAAACCCTTCATTTTTAATACCTGTGGTCTCAGAGGGCCAGAAATGAGCGCCTCTCTTGTGATGCTCCACTGAACACAAACCCTCAGTCAGGTAGTGGGAAACAGGCCAGCCTGACATCCTGCTGCTGCTGCCAAAATCTCTTGGTGTTGCCCTGCATGAGGACATGCCCCATGTCCTAATTTTGAAGTTACCTTGCTTTTTTTCTACAGGACTTCATATTAGTCACCTAAAAAGTCTGACTGGTGAAAAATTATGCAGAAAGATGAGAAGGGTAATTTTCAAAGTGGACATGTGGCAAAAATTGAAGACATGACAAAAACCTTCCCATTTCTATATAAACAAATGAGATTTTAAAGAGATAGTCTTTTTCAGAAAGTCGATAAAATATCAGGCCTAGAAAAATCAAACAATTTAAAATTCATTAATTTTACCATCTTCCTATTTATAAAAGGTTAAGTTACCCTAAGCTATGAAAAAAAAACCACCCTTTGAAGACCTGGGAAGGCAGTAAACACTGGTGGCGAACGACAGGAATTGATCCTGCTTTTCTGTGCCTGTCATGTCTCTAAATTTTATTTCCACCATTTCTAGGGTACCGTGATAAGAGGGGCAGGAATAGGAAGAAAGGATTGAGTTGAGGCAAGACTATGGCCTGAGGGCGATGGTACCTGGGTCTCTGACATTTTCTCAATTAGTAGGTCTCCCTGCCTGACTGTGCGATGTGCATCTAACTGGGGACTTAGACTGTTGCAAGGTATTGATTAGCCATAATGTGAAGTCAAATCTGAATAAAAAAAGCATTGTGATCAAAAGCCTTTCATTGGAGACAGTATGCCCTCCAAGTCAAGGGTCTGCAGAATCTGATGAGCTCTGTTTCCTTTTTGTCTGAGAGAGATTTCCACGGTTTACTCATAAAGGCTCTCTTGATAGGAATGTCCAGTGGGCCCTCTGTCAGAAAACCTGATGTCTCAGATTTGACAGGTGCTTGTTAGTTTTTCATCCCAGATCACTCAACATGCACACAAAACTAGAAGAGATGATGGCTAATAATGCTACATTTCAAGTTGACTGCCTTGTCATTTTTGCTGGAAAACTCACTGATTCAATCGCTAACATTAAATTGTCTGCATTAAAGGAAAACAAAGCATAGCCAGCCATGAAATGTATTGGTTTTCCGACTGCTAGGACTTACACAGCTCAATACAATTCATTACATTGCCTTGTTTGATAGGAACAGTTTATACAGATGACATGCAAAACAAAATAAATTGCTGTTCTATGAAAAAAAAAAAACAAACTACAAAAAAAACCCTGAAGCAAGAAAAACGAGAGAAACATTTTAGTTTGCCTTTTCTTGGAAATTAGCTTTCTTCTCACTAAAAATGTTTTCAAATGAGGAAATGATCCTCCATACCTTTACTTACATGAACCATGTACTTTCAAACACTTCTGTTCCACTGGGATGTCATATGAATCTGGATTTCTCCTCCACTGTAGTTCCAACCCTTGTGAGCTGGGGTTGGGGTTGGCTTCTCTCAAAGCTCAAGGGAGGATGGAGGCTTATTTTCATGGACTACTCACATGAAGAATTTACAAGCCACAGGCTTAGGCCAGCAGAAATGATGCATTTTGGTAATAATATCTCTGAGCATTGTTATAAGAAAGCCCACACTTTTGTCTTTTCTTCTGTAGTTTGCAGTCTAAACCCCAGGGCACAGCAGGAGCTGTGTGATGATGGTGGACTGTGGGACTCTCTCACAGTAACAAGGGATCCTATTGATACCAGTGTATGAGGACATTGGAAATGGAGCAAAAAAAAAAAAAAGTGAGTTTTTCACTGAATAAAATGTCACATTGCCCATTCTTAGATATCTTTGAGTCAATTAGTGAAATGAACTCTTACACTGGGATCTTATAAATGTTATTTTGTACTTGAACAGCTTTCTCTTGTACTTGCAATATTTCCTGCTTCCAAGGAACTACTTGTCCAATATATCAGGAAAAAGCAACCAAGAGCAAAAAACCCCTATCCTCCTTTCCCACCTCCCCTCCCAGCACTGATGATACCTTCCTCAGGTCTCATGCAGGCTGGGATTAAGACTCAGCCCCTTTCTGTACACAGAAAAAGAGAGAGAGATGATTTATGGTGTCCAGATGCAAAGGGGCAGCAACACAAGGACTGCAATGGTGTCAAGGTGAAAACCATGTGAGGTAAACAAGCCAAGGCCCTGGTACAAGATGGTTTGCACCACTGCCTTCAAGACGAACCATTTGGGGTACAACAACCCCATGCAGCACTACAGGCTTGGGGCAAAGTGGCTGAAAAGCTGCCTGGTGGAAAAGGAGCTGGGGGTGCTGGTCAACAGCCACTGAACGTGAGCCAGCAGGTGCCCAGGTGGCCAAGAAGGCCAATGGCATCCTGTCCTGTACCAGGAATAGTGTGGCCAGCAGGATTATAGCAGTGATTGTCCCCGTGTACTCAGCACTGGTGAGGCTGCCCTTCAAATGCTGTTTAGTTCTGGGCCACTCACTGCAGGAAGGACACTGAGGGGCTGGAGGGTGTCCAGAGAAGAGAAGTGGAACTGGTGAAGGATGTGGAGCACAAGCCTGATGAGGAGCAGCTGAGGGAGCTGGGTGTGTTCTCTGTGAGAGGAGTCTCAGGGGAGACCTTTTCACTCTCTACAGCTACCTGAAAGGAGATTGTAGCCAGATGGGGGTTGGTCTTTTCTCCCAGGTAGCAAGTGCCATAGCTTCAAGTTGCCCCATGGGAGGTTTAAGTTGGATATTAGTTAAAATTTCTTCATGGAAAAGGGTTATCAAGCACTGGAACAGGCTGCCTAGGGAAGTGATGGAATCATCATCCCTGGTGTGCTCAAAAGGTATGTGGATATGGTACTTAGGGACATGGTTTAGTGGTGAACACAGCAACACCAGGTTAGCAGTTGGACTTGATGATCTTAGAGGTCTTTTCCAACTTAAATGATTGTATGACTCTATGAAATGTCTCTCCTTTCCCGCAATAGTGTTTTCCATCACAGGAAGACTGAGCCTGGGGTGGGTCTTTTCCATCTGTATTCCAACAAAAGGCAAAAGCGTGAGTGACTTCTCCAGGTCTTCAGCCCCCATTGCTCACAGTACTCTACTTCTAGCCCTTCCCAGCACAGCTCAAGGTTGTGAAAGCATAATGGATACCAAAATATTTCTTGCTGCAAAGTATTCGTTGTGGTAAATGTCGACTATAGCAATAAGGCACCAAAGGCTGTGCATTAGCAAGCTATTAGTGCATGCTGAGAGTGCTCTGGTTGCTTTCTAATGCACATTGCAATGGCCATTATGGAGTATGACTCATTATTTTTACATTTATTTCACATTTTTAAAAATCGTTTTCAAAACACTTTTGCACAATTTCAGGAGATGCACTTTTCACAAGGAAAAACGGTCCTTACAAACAGTGTGAAGAGAAAATGGTAGGAAGAGATAGTCTTCGCTGCTTCTGAGTAAACTTGAAAGTGACTGATTCTTTCTTACCCCACTCCCTTTTAGTGTGGTTTTTTGACTAGCATAGATCGATCTCTCTCCTCACAGAGTCATCCTCCTGCCTTTTCAGGTTCAGTTTATTACTTTGCAGCCATTTTATTTGATTAAAAATAGCACTTTGCCAGGGACATGACATTAGGTTCCTGTGTTTCACAACAGAAAAATCCAAAATGTCCTTAAAAGTAATAGGTTGATCCTGGAAGGCAGTGTATGCCTTCAGAGGTGGAAGACATCACATGGTCTTTCCTTGAGCCTCTCATTTCTGCTTCTGTCCCATAACTGTCTTTGTTTATCTCCCATCCCCATAAAAAACTGAATTTTTTGGTCATCTGCCTTTTCCTTTTTGGGCATTGAATTCAACTGTGTGACAGCCATGTACAAAAGGTAGTATAGGTGTAGGCAGCTTGCAATTACAACTGTTAAGCCTGCTAAGAAAAAAATAGGGTTATGATCAATTAAATTAGGATTAATTCTTCCTAATTTTAAACACCTAACTGAGGTGTTTAAATTAGGACTATAATTGCTCTAGGCTGCCTTAGTAATAAAATGAAGGTTAGATGCCTCCCAAATGTGTTTCATCCCACATAAGGGCTAAACCATCTTCTTTTATTGTCAAGACTTTACATGACAGTGCTTCTAATTTTATCAGCTAAGTGATACGAGTAATCTGACTTGGGATGAATCTAGGCCCTTTTCTTTTCCCAAGCTCTGCTACAGTATTTAATGGTTTGGTTTCTACAGTGTGAATATATATTCTTAAAACATCAGCTGTCTTCATAATACTGGAATGTCAAAATAATGGTGTATTTTACTGTTGATATCTGAATAAGATTCTATGGGGTCCTTTGTGAAAATGCCCTGGAGAAAGGATGTTTAAAGAATAGATTGGAAAAAATACAGAAACTTACAAGGTATTTGGCAGGGGAGCATGTAAAGATCACAATTCTTTGCAAAACAATTGTGCATGAGAGTGGGTGAAGGTAGTACTGAAGTGCTGAAGCCAATTTTTGAAATATAGGATAGTTTAAATATATATGGAATCAGACACACTGCTACTGAACAAAACTGACACTGAAGGAATATTCAATGTTATGTTACAGCCTCTGAAAACATAGCAAATGTCAGAAATTCCTCTTTTAAAGAATCCTCACTCTTGTTCAATAACTTCAACTGTCAGAGAGTGGAGCTGTATCAAAAAGGGTTTCACAGAATCAAAAGGTTTGTTTCTTAGCAACTCTGTCAACAAATTTAAATTGCTGCATATCATGGCTGTTCCATAATTATTTGCATGCAAGATTTGTAAACACAGATTTTTATTGTGCATCCTGTTGTCATGGCTGGTAGGGAGGCAAAAGGGGACAAATTCTCCAAAGCAGGGACAATGCCAGTACCAAATCCGAACATGCAAGACTAAGTAAAAGGTTCTGTGTAGCTTACTTGATCAGAATCTTTTCTAGTTCACTTTGCTCATGAAGTGCAAACTGCAGAGACAGCAAACCAAGTCATAGACATAGTATTGCAGTAGTCACCATGTCAAAAGACTAAATATTCCTTTTGTGGTAAAAAATACTGGGGAAGATGTTTTGGACCTTGTTTACACAGTAATCCAGGGGCCCAGCAGCACTGCACACAGCCAAGTGTACTGTCTAGCTTTAAATAAATTTGTTTAATGCTTTGTTATACCAATAATATTATAGCTCAGGTGATATGTGTCGATTGCTGGGCATTCACCTGGGATCAGGTTGAAAGAAGGCTTTTGCAGCCTGAACTCCAGGCTGTGCTAGTGCAACTGCTGTTCTAGGGGCTTCAGAGCTTTTCAGATACGAGTAAATGAACTCCAGTCATGCCTACCTCTGGAATGCAAGGCTGACATACCTTTGACCCTTTTTGGTTTTTGCTAATGTCACTAAAGATTGTGGTTAGGAAGTGATGAATATAGTCCATTTTAATTTTTATGCTATTCCAATTTTATTTATTATTTGCTGAGGGTCTATAATGTACATGCTACTAGAGAACACACTTTATTTAATATAATGCATTTTAGATCCACTTTATATAACAGGCTAAGCATGTATAATATATGTAAGCCTATAAGTCTATATATGCTCAGTATGATACAAAAGACTAAGAGAGTACTCACATTCCATACGTTTGTGTTTTCAAATTTAATGAATTCATCTTATCCCACACATCTAATGGCTCTTATACAATATCCCAGCTCATTTCACATAATACCTCTGTTATAGGCATAGATTTATTTATTTGTATTATAGCAGTCCCAGAGGCTCCAGCTCAAAAAAAAAAAAAAGGCACTATGAAAAATTGGAGCAAGAGACAGCCTTAAAGAGTTTGCAGTTTATAAAAGTAAGAAATGAGAGACAGGGAACCTAAGCACAAACTGGCAGAGTGACATTCCCAAATTCATTGTCCAGGCATGTGATGGAGAGCAGATAGTGCGTTGATTCCCTACCTTTAACCAGTGGGCTAGGAAGCCCAACTTACAGTCACTTGGAGTGGTCGGACCTATCTCCCTAATTCATGTAGCTGTGTCCTGAGCCGAGCTTCCATTTTACTGGAGACCCTGAAATTCCCCTTGCTGCACCTTTGTATGTCCAAAATGTCTATTACATGACAAGAATGCTGGGTGGTGGTCTAGGACATGCCTACCTGCCACATGACTGACAGGGAGATGTGTGTTTTGGGCACCTCTCAGCAGTACTTGCAGCTCCTGGATGTAGCAGTCAGGAGTGTGAGGACCCAAAGATTTCCGGAACAATCTATGAAACTTTGTTTAGGATCCCTACACTCACTGCCTGTGTAATGGATAACCCATGGTATCATCAAAATAGGCCAAATCCCAAAGCTAAACAAAAACCAGACCTGTTTTGTGGAACAAACCTTAGTGAGGAGAGTCTGAAATTCTCTAAGAAGCCTCAAATTCAGATATACATCAGTCTGCAAATTTATATTCTCCGTGGGTGTCACAACTAAGAACCACCAGATGTGATAGTCCAGAAAGAGATGGTTGTGCCTATTTTTTAGCCCAGCCCTAGGTGACTTCACCTGATAGGAAAACTTTTCCCCTGCACCTTTTTAAAGGAGAAGAAGAAATACAACAAAGCCCAGTGCATACCATTGATCAGGAGAGAGACTACAGGAAAACGTAGAAACAAAGCTGTAGAACAGATGACAAAATCCATTTTTCTGGAGAATACAATGAAAGTCTTCATTCTACTAACCAGAATTAGAAAAAGAACAAATTTAATTCAAAAGCACTAGTCAAAACAAAAAGGTGGTCCTTCCAAGCAGTTATTAGTTAGAGATGATGGGAGGGGGTTAATGTTTCATAGAGTTGAGCGGTACCACAATTCAGTGCAGTTGTTTTTTAACACTAGTATCTAACTTCGGTTCAGGTCACAAATGACAACACTTTTGCTGCATTCCTGTCTAATTCCCAGGAGCACCTATACAGTTTGGAACAGCAGACAGTCCCTCCTCAGAATATGACGAAGTCAAGATTCCAGCCCTGCCAGGAACTGACTCACTGAGAAGGGATAAAAGCTCTCAAAACTCAGCATCTGCCAGGATCAGTCCAGAAACAACAAGAAAAGCTAGGCTTAAATGAAGGATAAATGCAGGACTCTACCAGAAATTTTGCACAATACAGTCTTGAGTCCTTGTAGAAAGTGTTATAAGTGTTCAATTCTTATCTTCGGGAGTACTCAAATAACTGCAGTTTTTTCAAACCTTAAAGCTGAGGGTCGAGTGCCCAGTCACAGATGGGACCACTGTTCAAAATGAAAGTTCACCAGATGTTGTAATGAATTTCATGCCACTTACTGTCCTTGTGGTAATCTACCGAAAATTACTTAACCTTATTCTTTGTCTTATGGCTTAACAGCCTAGAAAACAACAAAGCAACTGTTATTGTTGATTGCTATCTAATTATTATGTGGGGAATTTGTTAAGATGTACTTCAGAGAATGGTTATGACATAATCCCCATGACAGACACACGACTGTAAATCAAGAAGGAAATAGATGTCAGAGTGAGAGGACAAACGCACTATGTGCTGCAGCTCTGGGTGTAGACGCAGGACTGTCTGTGCTGCTTCTCAGAAGCATCTCCAGAGTTCCAGGAAGGAATAGGTGTCACATCAACATAGACAAACATGTCTTGTTCCACTAGAGTAGCAATGTTGATTGATTTTCTGATGATGCTTATTGATTTTCTGATGATGCTTGTGAACCTCAACATTACAACAGAGGAACACAAACAATTGCCCATCTTCAGGGTATGATGAATAACAAAGCTTCGTAACTTTGGGAGGACACTATCAAAGGCTCGAGAAGGAACTAAACTCTGGCTGTTACAGGGCTGACATTAACAGACGCGGGTAAGGTCTTACAAAAAAAGTCTTCCAAATAGTGTTTGATAAATCAGTTGTTTCTAGAATCAGTTATTCTCTTTAATACTACTGTTTTCTTTATTGACAAATTCTGTCTTCTGCTGCATTCAAATTTTGGTGCAAGCCTTACAGCCATAAAAGGCTGACATCTCTTAAATTGTTCTTTGACTTCATCGTCTGTCCTCAGACTGGACCCAGCCAGGGTGTGGAAGTGTCATATCCCAAAAGCTCCAAGCTGCACTCCCATCCTCAGAAGCATTGTATTTCCCCAAAACTGATCGTCACAGCACTGTTAGTTCATAATCTGTGCCAATCTTCATTCTTTTCATAAATATATGGATTCATATGCAAGAAATGGTCATTATGATTATCCCATCCAATCTTGTGTTTAGCATGCACGATAAGTTTCTTTTAAAATATTCCACTTTGCAATAGAGAAAAATCCCAGGGGAAAAGGAAAACAAAAACAATATTAATTAAAAATTGCTAGCAATTTAAAAAAATGTTACTACCAGCCTTCAGAAATTGGTCCAGTGTTTAGTTTGCTCAGTATTAAAGATCTTTGTATTCTATACGATTTTTTTCCCCATGGGATTTTTATTCCTTGGTTAAAGGTCAGAAGAACCTTCATTATCAAAGTTCTGCTTTCCGTATAGGTTCTTATTGGCTGAGATCATGGTAGATCAGGCATTTTGTAAAATGGCTTTAGCTCCATAATTCTTTCATTATAGCAGGTTCTTTACAGAATTCTTGATGCTCTTTTCTAAACCTTCTTAATTTTCCTAAAATCCCTTTTGAGATATATATATATACAGAATTTCAATAGCAATAAAAATGCTTCCAACCAAGTGCAGGCAAAAGTGGTTTAATCTCTCCAACTGCTACTTGAGATAGATTTCTTTATACAAACAACAACAGTTGCCCTTTTGGTGAACAGCAGCACTGAACACTGATTCCCTTCCTTTGATATCTCACCCTTCTTCCAGAGCTACAGCTTCAAAGGATTTTCCTGTCTTATGATATGATCTGCAGTCTATTTTTTAAAACACAGTATATGCAGTTGTATCTGTAATACTTATTCCTGTTTGCATGAGTGCTTTTTATTTGTAGTTCCACAGCTCTTTGGTTATCTTTGGAGCAGCTGCTTCTGCACCTGGTGTGTGTTGTGCGTGCTTGTGATAGTGAGTGCCCATGCAATCTGCTCACTGACTCTACTCTAAGTTTCTTACAAAATGAGAAATATTGTGTCCAGGTAGGCATTACCCCATATACTTCAGGAATTTGTTCCTTCTTTGCATCATCCTTCTTTTTAAGAACTTCTTTTGTGTGGTTGAAGAAACCTTTGCAGCCCCACTTCTAAGGAAGACTTTGATCAACAGAAATAGGATGACTTCCCTTGTCACAGGCAGCACATAAGTCACCTTTTCCTCCCAGAAATGCAGTATGCATATGCCAGAATAAATTCAGAATTGTCTTTGCTTGTACCCTGTGAATCAAGGCTTAGTTTGATGAACACACAATTTTTCCAACCAGGACAAATATTTTCTTTAAATTCAAACTGGGGTCTTGTTTTGCATTCAGTCTGGCATGGGTTCCCACATAATTCTTCGTCAAAACTCAAAAATTCTTATTTTTCTTTTGTTTTAAACAAGAATTTTTTTTTCATTTGAACCATATTTTTTGTTTCATCCTAAGAAGTAACAGCAAATTAGACTGCCTTTTTTTTTTTTTTT